>VZTY01030005.1:44970-199134 GCA_013400935.1 Turnix velox | reverse complement strand
CCCTAACAGGTCAGATGAATCTGAGGCAGTCTGAAACCTGCCAGTATCAAAGAACCCAAAGCCCTGCCTGCAACACCAGTCTTGAAGCCAGTCATTCATAGACTTAACCTTTGCACTATGTTCCCTGTCGTTCCTTGTCGGTAGTAGCGAGCAGAAAATAACTTGGGTTCCATACCCCTTCACCAACCATCCCAAGGTCTGAAAGTCTTCTTTCATCCCTTGTTGATTATGGGACAAAACTCCCTCCCCACTTGCCTGGAAGACAAGCAGTGGGTAGTAGTAGTCTGTTGGCTTCACCATGTTTGGGAGTATCTTAATGATATTGCTGACATGGGCTCCAGGCAGACAGCAGACTTCCCTTTGTTGAGGGTCAGCTCTGCATTGCTCTTTTGGCTTGTACCTCTGGTTGTGTAGTCTGCTCTACCACCTGCTATCCTGAGAGTTATGAGGAGACGCTCTAGCAAAGGCAGTGTGGACTCTTAGGTGGTGGCACACGCTTAGAGAGGGCTTTTCCTGTGTCTTGAGTGTTAGGACTTGATGTATGTGTTAGACCACAGGATGACTGGGAGTAAGAGAGATGTTCCCAGGCACCAGGTGTGTATGTTGTGAAGAGAGCAGAAGGGGACTATGAGACCTCTTACAGGCATGGAGAAAGGATTAGCAACTCCATTGGACTTCTGCTGCTGGATGAAGGTTACTTGTGATTCAAGAAATCATGCTGCTTTTCTCCTGTTGTGCTTTTCTCCTGTCTTTGTGGCTTACTTGTCTTTATTCCCTCAGTGTGTTTGATTTTGCTTCTTGACTTCCCTCATGGCAGAAGTAACAAAGTTAAATGTCCTCTGCTGAGCAGAACAGGGGCCTGGCTTTCCTTCTCTGCTTCTAGTAGCTTTATATTGTACTAAATTTCTGGGGTGGGTAAGAAAAACGAAAGTATTTTTATGGAATGTGATATCCAAAACTGAGCTAAAATTCCAAAGTGGTGAAGGAACAGGCTCTATGTGTTTTTGTCTTTTGGCTTTTGTTTTGTGGCAGTCACATGGTCATTTCCCATGAAGCTGCCTGGAGAAATGCCTGGCTGTAGCCTCAGTCTTGACAGTGAGCTTCAAGCATGAAATCTGTTTCTAACAGGCAACAACTAGAAAATGAAAAGAAGAAGAGGGAGATAATTGAGAGAGAAAAAGAACAAATGTTGAGGGAGAAGGAGGAACTTCTGGTGAGGCTACAGGAGTATGAGGTGAAGACTCAAAAAGCAGAGAAAGGTAAAGTATTTATACGGGCTGACCAGACCTTGTGTATTGTGCTCCACAAAAGGGTTATATGGGCTGCTGCCCACATCTGACAGCACTGAGATCTCTTGTGAATTTTACTGTTACCTGCCCATGTGGGTTAATACACGTGTGCACACTGCTGCCATCATCCAAAGCATGAGTGTGTAAAATCTGTTGATTGTATTTGGAAACTGATGGTCACACAAACTGTTTTCCCCTTGTTGCCAAGAGGGTTTGGGTAGTGTGTCCTCTTCTAGCAATCAGGAAGAGCTCAGCTGTCAAATACATTTTATGTGTAACAGAAAAAGTACTTTGGGAACAAGTCTTTCCAGGGAAGCCTCAAAACCTTCAGTTTCAATGTGCAGATCAGAGGACTGGAGATAGCAACATTTGGTCCTTGCAGTAAGCTGTCTGTTAAGGGCAGCAGAATCATGTCAGTGTTACAGACTTCAGTGCAAATACCTTGCAGGAGATTTTATTAAGATGTATAGCTGAGTACTTCTGAGTTCAGTTACTTAATGTATTATGTGAATAACTACTTTGAGATGCACAGTGTTGTTGCAGGCTGGACCCTAGTGCTTGTCATGACTTTTGCAGTCACCCGGGAGACTGTATTCTCTCTGCTTTGACCAGGCTTTTGGACTAAGCACACTGATCCATCTTTTTCCAGAGCTCTCAGATCAGATCCAAAGAGCCATTCAGCTGGAGGAGGAAAGGAGACGAGCCCAGGAGGAAGCAGAACGCTTGGAAGCGGATCGATTGGCTGCTCTGCAGGCGAAGGAAGAGCTAGAGAGACAAACTATGGACCAGATGAAGAGCCAGGAACAGCTGGTAAGTTCTGGTCATTTTGAGGATAAGATACACAGGGATGTTACTGTGCCCTTTGATTAAGGCAAAGCCTTGAATTCAAGGGAAAAACATAGTGCAGTGAAGTACTAGACCAGGTGTTAGTGTCATTATGGCACTGGGTTCTGTGGGTGTTCTACTTTTTAATTTCCTAGTTTTGGGCCACTCATTACAAAAAAAGATACTGAGGTCCTGGAGCAGGTCCAAAGATGGGCAACAATGTTAGTGAAGGGTCTGGAGAACCATTCTTATAAGGAACAGCTGTGGGAGCTGGAGTTGTTTAACCTCAGGAAATGGAGTCTGAGGCGAGACCTTACTCCTCTCTACAAGTACCTGAAAGGAGGATATAGTGATGTGGGGATCGGTCTCTTCTCCCCAGTAACAGGTGAGGGGACAAGAGGAAGCCACCTCAAGTTGTTCCAGGGGAGGTTTAGACTGGATACTGAAAATTTTACATGGCATTGGAACAGGCTGCTCAGGGAAATGGCAAAACAGCCATTCCTAGAGGTATTTGAGAGACAGATGGACATAGTGCTTAGGTATATGGTTTAGGGATGGTTCTTGTCTGTCAGATTAATGCTTGGACTCTCTTCTGATAGGTCTCTTCCAAGCAAGGCAATTCTAGATTGTATTCAGTCTTTAATATTACAGTGCAGCGTAACACTTGGGTCTCTTCTTAGACAACAGGGGTTTAGTTTTGTGTTTGACTTTGTTTGTTTTATTTTAAGAATCCTTATAATTCCACTTTTTTTATTCATCAGGCTACAGAGCTGGCAGAGTATACAGCCAAGATTGCACTGCTTGAAGAGGCAAGGAGGCGTAAGGAGAGTGAGGTTGAAGAGTGGCAAATCAGAGTGAGTATCTCTGTTTCATGAAGCTCCTCTGAAGCTGGATGCTTGAGCAGAGCTCAGCCTGCAATGACTTCTCTAAACACACAAAGAGCCGTAACCCAACAGGGGAGGGCAGACTTGGGATGAATGAATGTGCCTTGTGCCTGCAAAGCACCTTTTTTCCAACAAGCCTTCAGTCAAAATTCAAAGTGGAAGCCTGTGTAAAATGTAAAAGTGTGCTTGTCTTGGAGCCCTGGAGGGGAAGTGGCACATGTATAAAATGATGCATCTAATCCATGATAAAACATATCAGTCAAAAGAGGACATGCAAATGCAGCCCTGTTGCAGGTACTGTGAGTGTGGGCTGCTACCCATGTCATCCTGGTACTGGGGTCTGTAGAGTGGAATAATTTGATGCAGTAAACCCAAAAATAAACCATGCAAGGCTCAAAGTAACCTGTGCTCCCAGTGCTCTGTAACTAATGCTTGCAGACCAGTTAGAGGGAAGGCAGAACCACTGAAGCAGTAAGGAGGCTGACTGCCCAGGGCATAATAGCATTGCAAGTGCCAAATCAGGGTGCTGAATTCCTGCTCTCTGCAACCCATATTTACACGCTACAGCTTTTCACACGGAGAATGAAGACAACAGTGGTTTCCCACAGAATTGTTTTTCCTAGATGTGTTTTATTGGAAGAAGATTCTTTGTTTAGGTTCGCTGTGCATTACACACTTTATGACGATAGCATCAGCTAGCAAAAGAAAGCAACCAAAGATGTTCTACAGAAAACAGTATCACAGTACTGTTGGCTGCAGATATCTCTCTTTTTCTTCCTTTTCATAGCAGATTGACAAAGAAGCATTGAAGTGTTCATTAAGCTGGTTTAAAGCAAGAAATGCATGACAATATCTTTCACTCTTTTCTCAAAGGCAAAAGAAGCCCAGGAGGATTTGGTAAAGACAAAGGAGGAGCTACACCTGGTAATGACTGCTCCACCTCCACCCCCACCACCTGTCTATGAGCCTGTCAACTACCACGTCCAGGATAACTTGCAGGATGAAGGGTCTGAGTACTCAGCCTACAGTGCAGAGTTCTCCAGTGAGGGCATCAGGAATGACCGCAATGAGGAGAAACGCATTACTGAAGCGGAGAAGAATGAACGTGTACAGAGACAACTGAGGGTAAGGAAAGTTTTGGAGGAGAGGGAGTAATTGAAACAGTCAGTTCCTGGAAACTATATCATTTAACCAGTTGGTTAAGCACATAAAGCATAAATTTCTCTTGGTTTACAGTTCCTGTAGGGAGTTCAAATTAAAGGCAAGGTATATGAAGATCATTCTCTTTGCTCAAACTTTGAGATTCCATACATGATTCATACTGTGTACAGAAAGCATAAGTTGTATCCATATATTACTGGTCTGTCTGGTATTGTAACAACTGTTGGTTCTCACCAAACAACACAACACCACTACTGTCAATGAGCAGAATCCTTCTCGTGTATAATCTAATGGTCTTTGCATTGCAGGCATTGACAGATGAGCTGGCCCAGGCTAGAGATGAAAATAAGAGGACCCACAATGATATCATCCACTCAGAGAACATGCGTCAGGGACGTGACAAGTACAAGACACTGCGGCAGATCCGCCAAGGCAACACCAAGCAAAGAATTGATGAGTTTGAGGCAATGTAATGATGCTTATAACAAGAAGGCAGGACTGTGGGAAAGGCAGATCTTGATGCTGTGTTCTTGGTTTTTTTCTTTTTTTTTGTTGTTGTGTGCTTGGGTTTTTCTCCCTGAGGAGGGGGCCACTGTATGGCATCTAACAACTATTTCAGTGGTGTTTAAAATCTCACTTTTGTTCCATACCTTCTGTTAAATTTGGTATAGTTAAAAACTCATCATTACCACTGATCCTGATAAGTTGCTCATGCCTTTGCTTAGTGCCAAAAGGCCTTATGTCACACCCCTTCAGAAGCAAGAAGAATTTTAACAGGCGGTCCTTCTAGTTGAAGGTACGTGTCCTGTGCAGGTGCTGGATCCAGCTTGGTCTAAACATAAGCAACTGTGGATTAATTTTGTGCCATACATATTTGTATTATTAATTACAGTCCAATACTGGAAAAGACAGGTTGTAGCACTCAAGACCTGTATGTACAGGTGGTTTTACACCCTGTTTTTCATCTTTATGACCACCTCCACTCTCAAAACAACTGACAGCACCTTAGAACTACTTTGTGTAGAAATTAGGCTTTTCCTGATTTCTGTTCTTAAGCAGAGAAGTTCTAGAGTATTGGTTCAAAAGTGTGGCACAGGGACAAGAATACCCTCCTCCTGTAACAACTAGGTAAATGCTCTGTTGGAATCTAATACACTACTGTGTTTGCATTCCAGCTTCATTCTGATAATTTTATAGTGTAGTATTTATATATATATATATATATTAAAATATAAAACATGCAATACGGGGGTTGAAATACCAGTTGAAAGGAAGATAGTTTTGCTCTGTATATTTTGTTACTTTTCAGATTTAATTAGACTTGCATCTTTAAAAATGTCTGAACAAGACTGTAATCTGAGACAGTGCAGCTGATTATTTACTATAAAACATTATTTGTAAAGATTACTTTTTTACATAATGGCAATTGTTATATGTACACATGATCCAATATATACAATTTTACTGCACCTATTTTTCTAACAAATTTTCTAATTTTTTTTAAATGTTTGATTTAAAGTTTCAGACTCCAAAGATGAAGGGACTGCTTGTTTATATCACAGTTGTATTCTCTCTAGTAGAGAGCATTTCTGTGGCCATTCCTTCCCCATTAATCTCTCCCTTTCCTCAAAAATCTGTTAGAAAGTGTGATACAGTAACATGTTATCAGCTCTTCTCTCCAATTTACATCTCTGCTGCTCTATACTTGAGTTAAATCTTGTGTGTGGTTGGTTTGTTTGGTGGGTTGTTGGTTGTTTTTTTTTCTATTTGCAGCAGCAAACACCTAAATAAAGGATCTGCAAAGTAACAAAGGACTGGTGTGGAGGAGGTACATTTTGTCTAAGGCGTGCTACTGCTCTCTCAGTTCCCGAGCTTAGCATGTGCATCCCTATGTCTTTAAAGGCCACATTGGCATGGAAAGGAAGGAAGGAGAATGCTAACTGCAATGACACTTGTGTGACCATCTTCATTTGAGTCCCAGGGAAGAACATACAACTACTAGTGCTGCTGCTATGTGTTGAGTTCCCTGTATCACTACAGCTGAGGCAAACTGCACCCACAGCAGTTGGGCCTTAAGCTTGCATTTCCATCTGCTCATGTGACTGAATTATGACTTTGGCTGAACTCTTGGCCTGTGCTGTGTGCCATATGGATCAGACTTGTTAATGCTGCCTTACAGCAGCAGCTGATATGAACAAGAAACTTCTGCAACTGCACTTACTCCATTAAAAGCTGTCCCACAATCTTACTGGAGGAGAATTTATACTTTTACCTGGTTTCAAACTCCCTGATGCAATGCACATTTGTGGCCACAGCTTTTTAAGGGTAGTGTGAAGTAATGTTGGCACTATAGAGAATTCTGAAGCATGAAGGTTTCAGCAGCACCCAGCTGTAGCAAGCAGTTAAAGATAAGCTAGGTTGCAATTTTCTCTGAGTCCACATAAGACATCAAGATCAGAGAGTGAAAGCATATAACATCCTTAAATTTTCTCTCTAAGAAGTATTCCTATTGATGATTAAAGTTCTGCTGCACTCAGAAATGGAAAACTACATAATATCTGGCTTCTCAGCATAATCTATTTCAAACTGGGTTTGCTTCTGAAGAAACACTAACCTTAACCAGCATGTGGAGCCAACAGATAACAGAGCTTTAACCTTTGGAGAAATAAAATGCTCTGAACATCACACACTTTCAAATGCATAAAACTCTATTCCCCAAAAGCTGTTGCAGTGCACCTTTCCCTAGATCTGAAAGGTATGTGCCACTTGAAGTTATAACTACAGATGTGGTGAAGGAAAAGTTATTAATATAGTAATGTCTCATGATTTAAAGTTTTCCTGATTTGAATGCAGGACAAGTGTGAAGTCCATCCATGTGTTTGGGCTGCAGCAGAGTTTCTGCCACTGGAGCACTGAGGGAGAAGAAATGTCTGCGAAGCTGAATAAATCTTCTGCAAGAAAGTAAAAGGAAAGGTCATGGGGCTTACTTTCCACTTGCTCAACTTCTGGCCCAATTGGCTATGTAACCAAACAACCTGTTTGTCCTACTTCTACAGCAATTCCAGCTGTTAGTTGCCATGAACTGTAGTTTATTTTTGAAACATTATTTCCATGCAGGATCACACTCTCAGCCTGCAGCACAGAACAACTGTTTGGTTGTATGATTTAAAAGCAAAAGTGCAAACATGCACATTACTAATAGCAGAATGGCACCAAGCCTCCTGCTTTAGTTCAGCGCCAGTAACTAATGCATTACTAAGTTTAGGGCTTGGATAATCTTCTGCACTTGGCATCAGGTAGTCCTCGCTCCAGCAGAAAGGAAAATGCTGGATAGGACAAGCAGCTCAGGGTGAAGCCTGCACAGCACTGACAGTTACTTCATTACAGTATCAACACAAGTTCTAGAAGAGTAAGAGCATTTCAAATACTGAGCCTTTCATTTCAAATACTGAAATCACTTTTCTGGGAAGACAGGGGTGAAAAACTCCACTGGGCAGTCTTCAAGTGACAATGCTTCCCTGCTCAGATGCCAGTTAAATGGGGCCTGTTTGGTGAGCAAAGGGCATCTCTGCCTTGCGAAAGAGGACTCCATTAAAGGTAGAACAAAGCACAAAATGCAGACAAGCACAAGTTCCACTTTATGTAACTCCCATTGACTGTCTTGATTTGTGGATGTAAAGTAAGCACAGATACAAGCAAGGTTGCACTTCTTTTTGTTGAAACAGTAGTTCAAAGCAGTGAATTCTTTGAAAAACATCTCAAGAGACAAGTATGAAAAAAAAAATAAATCTCTAGATAAGTCAACTTCACCCAACTTTCTGTGCCTATCTTACCATTCCCAGACTCTGGCCCTAAATACTGTCATACTAACAAATGGCTTCTCTGAAAATTCCCCCTCACACTCTTAAGCTGCTGCAGAGACCTGAACAAAAACACATGTATCCATTCTTGCAGGGTCAAAGCCCAAAACTCCAAGCTGCTTTGGTCAAGAGCTGTACATGCAGGCACATGACAGCAGGTAATAAATATATAGTGTGAATATTATTCAGAATGTAGCCTAAATGAACTTTTACTCAAATTACCTTTAATTTTTAGTGATAAAGAACTTACTTCCACCAAGCTTGGCTCCTCCAAGGAACTGATCACTTGAGCTGAGAGCTGACTGTTCCCAGACAGTCAAGTGTAGACACGATTGCTGTAGCTGAGCTGGGGTAATGCCATCAAAGACAAACAAGTGTTTCCACTGGGGACAGGCTTCTTTCTTCAGGATAGGAGACACTTGCCTTGCCTCTGCTTGGTCTGGAAGGATAAGGCAACTTCCCAGAAACAGTGAGAAAGTTTGCCAAGGTTAGTGATTTTAACAGGAATTTAAAAAAAAAAAAAAAAAAAAGAGGAATATTTGCAATAATCAACTAAGAATCTTTGGCCTGTACTAAATAGCAAAAGAGTTCCACTTAAAAGCAAAGTATAACATGATGCCAATGTGTTTATGTGGGTACTTGTTCCTTTTCCTGTCTCACTCCAGTGTGGGTACAGGCTTCTTTGATCTGCTTTTCCATTACTGTCACTTCCTGCTGAGTGAGCCTTTATGCCCCATTCTGTTACACAGTACTGCCCAAAACCTGCCTTTCAGCACATAAAATGCTCATCCATTTAACTGAAGACAAGTACCCAAGCTGGGGAAAGGGCTTGAAGTGATGGTTTAAGTACACCCCAGTATCCCAGTTACAATGGCATCTGATGCCTGACAGTAAGTAAGGAGAATGAGGCCACACACAAGCTACTCATTGCACCTGTCCTCCTCCTTCTAAAATGTCTAGAACCAGGAGAATGGAAGGTACCTTTTCAATGTATCCAAAGCGATATTTTACTCTGCAAAGTCACAGCTGAAAATAGGAATGAAAATACCCTCATGATTTGCACCTTTCCCCCTCCCCCCCCAAATATCTACAAGCAGATATTAGCAAATCCTAAATTTTCATGACATCAGTTCATTCACGACCCAAACAGCAGGTGGAAGCCATCATTACCTTACTGAGAGCTGCTGTTGTGCTGACACCCAAATTTCACCATGACAAGGCATCATAAAATCATAGAATGCATCAAGTTGGAAGAGACGTTAAAAGGCCATATAGTCCAACCCCCCCCTTTGATAGGCAGGGACATCTTGCATTAGATCAGGTTGCTCAGAGCCTCATCAAGCCTCTTCAATGCCTCCAGGATGGGGCCTCTCAGGGCAAAGTCTGGCTAAGAATGTGGACAATGCTGCTCTCACATGCCAGCATGTGTGTGGCATTTTCTGTTTGAAGTGTTAGGTCTTGTACATACCCTTTAACAAATGAGTTGGGCATTCCAGCAGATCTCAGCAGGGGCAAGTTCTTGGCCCCAAATATCATGACCTGAAGCTGGCAGTCAGGAATACCATGGTCTTTTTTTCCTGCAACAAGAGAATTTATCACATTAAATTTATCTTCCAAGTGAAACAACATCTCTAAAGATTAGACTACTGGAGGAAGCCAAAGGTGTGCTCTGGTAGCCTTTCAGTCATTCCCTTCCCTCTTCTCCCAAAATTGGAACACCCTACCTTGGTCAGTAAAACTCCTGCATCACCTCCAGAATAAGGCCTACTGGCAACATAACAACAGGCACAAGAATTAATGTCAGCATTAAGAATAAAAAGATGAAGTTTGGATTTTAACAGCAATAGCTGTTGCCAATGCCATGCAGGAATATTATATGGATGCACTGGCAGTCCTTAATTGATCTCAGTTTAATTCTAGCTAAGGGATCCACGTTTTATACCTTCCAACTGGAAATTTTTATGCTGGGCTGGTACTGACAGTCTTGCAGACACAAGGAGTTCACTGCAGCACTGGATAAGATCATCAGGCTTCTCAAGCTGAAGGAAGAGACATGCAGAAATACACTTTACTACAATCACCCTATTCCACATTGTTCTTTTGTTTGCAACACTTCTTTCTAATGGACCGGATTGACATCATTTTTCCCTCAATGACCTCAGAAGGGTTATCCTGTCTTAGTTTTCACTACATCCTTCTCTTGAGATACAAATACACATGAAACTAAGAATCACCTTGGATTTGAGCTGGTACCAGTTGAACAACTGCATTGAGTTTTCTTCGAAATTCCATGCTGCCAGTGGAATCACCACTTCACCCAAAAACACCCTGTATTTGAGAGCTCCTGCGTGCCACACGGATATCTGAAGCTGACAACTTCCCAGCTCTGAGTATCCAATCTTGTACTAGAAAGATAAACAGCATTTACAGAACAATACAAAAGACCAATGTGGGCCTGTGCTCACAAGCTGCTTCAAGGAAGCCAAGCCACATGGCTGAAGGCATCCAGATGCAGACAGAGCCATGATGCCTGAATGTACCTTGCAATTTGCATTTTGCCCTACTACTTAAATGCTAACCAGTGCTTACCCAAATATGGAACAACATTCCAGGAATACCTTGGCCTGTCTTGTGAAAGATTTTGATTGTTGATTCTGAACCTTAGACTCCTGAACATTTTTTTTCTGGGGGGGTTTTGATGTTTGTGTTTCACAGTCCCAGTAGAATTTGCCTGTTCTGGAAGTCAGTTAAAGATTAAGACACCTAATGAAGGTGCTAAAATTTCCATTCTGGTATGAGGACAGCTACCCAATGCAATTGCTTAGGGCAAGGAAATAATTCAGCTGACCTAATCTATTTCTGAAACATAATTAGAGCCCTTTGCGACATTACTGGATATCTAAGACACCCACATGAGACCAGTAAATATGGTATCCAGCCTACAGATGACCTGCATTCACCTGGACTAAAAAATGGAATTAATGGCATGGATGAGGGCATCACTACCCACATTTAGACTGCTGAATCACAAGGTGAGTGTAAGCTTTAGGGAAAACCACTTCCAGTGATTCTCAGGAGCAGGTACACATCTCTCACATGCAGCCACCTAAATGCAGATGCCTTAGTTTGCAGCTGAATACCAGCAAATTTGATTTTGGTGTCATGTAACTGAGGTGACTATATTTTGACTATATTTCTGGTACTCTGTATGAACTAGTAATTAATCTAAATTAGAAGATTACTAACTCAACTTTAGTGTTCATGCAGCCAATTCAAACATGGCTCTCTTATTAGTTCTGCATGGCTCTGATATTGAAAAGGGACTAGCAAATTAGGACCAATTATTCCAACTTCAGACTCTTTTTTTTCTCTCCACGCTTAAAACCTCTATACAGATTTTGGGATATATGATAATTACAAACAATGTATAATTTTAACAATAGTCTTTTCAGACAAATTGGCTGTAAGCCAGTACCTTCAAAGATTCATTGAATTCTGGATTCACTGTGCTCTTTTTGACAGCTGTCTTCCGCTTACTCCGAGGAGATTTATCAGGAAGTAAATAAACCTTAACATAACTTGTAGACAGAGAGAAGGATACACAAAAAGTGACAGGGAGAGAAGAACATGAGAGGTTTTTAAAAATTCTTAAACAATTTTATTGACTTTTTAGTTTTACAAGCAATAAAAAGGAAAATTATTACTGATATCCTTTCTCACTGAAGCAGACTATACGGAACCCTGTATATCATTTGTCTGATGTTTTCAATTCGGTTTTAATTGAGAAAGGAAAAGAGAAAGGATCTGAATAGGATCTTTAGTTTTCGTACCCCTGGCCTTTGGTAAGATAGCCACCATGGAAATAATCTTGTCATTGGGACTGACAGTTTTATGATGAAACGAAACACCATATTTACATGTTCAAAGAAATTTAATATCAACTCAATCAACTTTAGAATCAATGCTGGTTTTTTGTGAAGAAAATCTCTCATATTCACAACACAAAATACCACATAGCAAGAAAAGTGTCTAATCATATGAGTAATATGTAATGAACTATAACTCTTATAAATTCTAATTTGTAGCTACTAGAGTGGAAATTAGACAATACATAAAGTGCTCAAAATTGCCCTAACATTGATTCAAAGAAGAAAAGAATTTCTAGAAGCTGAGTGAGACCAATATCAAGCATCAGTGATTCCTACACACAGTTTCTTATAGTAGGTTAGATAAAAATTAATACTTAAATATTCCCCTCAATATGTGTTCAGCAGGCTGTATTTGTGTTATGACTCCAGAATATTAGCAACAGTGAGTGGTGGCTCATAGCTTGGAAGGGAAAGGAGTGATTGTTAAAAAGATTTTTAAATAGCATTTGTTGTATTTATTTCAGATATTTTGTTTTAAACCAGTTTTAAAACAGCCTCTTGATTGATTTACTGGGTAACTAAAATCAGCTTTATCTGATATCATCAAGAAAGAACTCAAACATCTTTCCTATTCTTCACAAACTTACCCATAGGCAAAACTGCCTTTTAAAAATATTGAGGTACTAGAAGTTTTATCCTTACTTTGCCACCCAGATCAATTTAATTATAAACTAGCTAGTCAGAACTCAAACCAGCCAACAAGCTAAATAATTCAGCAAGTTTTAACAAGCAGTTAAAAGTCTGCTTTTCAGCAAGTGAATTGAGTACACTGACTATACTTCTGGTTCCTTGGAAACCAATATATAAACATATACCAATAGAGAACATAATGTTCTCTATACAGCATTTCCTACATTGCCTTTCAGGCTTCCTGTACCTAATTACTGGGACTCAAAATAACCTTGACTCACTTCTGAAGTCCTCCAAACTGCTCCACTGCACCAGGAAACGAAACACCATATCTCTAAACTCATCATTAGGTACACCCTCTGCAAGGTGCACAAAAGCCATATTCCTTTCGTGTGATGGCAACTACAACTCCACAATTCTCATGGGGTCACTCTGGTACTCAAACATGAGTAGGGTAAGAACTGCTAGTTATTCTTTCTGGTGATTTTCTATGGATTGATGCATATTCAGAGAGGATTGTTTATTACTGAAGAGCTAAATCACCAATGCTTAGCTATCCAACCAAATATTTCTATGGCATATTTCACCCACAGAAGTAGGTAATTCTTCCTCTTGCAATAATATATAGTTCTTAAATAGCTCTAGGCTTTAAAACGTATTGCAGAATCTGAAACTTCGATTCTTTTTACAGTAATACAAAGAGTCACACCGTGATCCACAGCAAGTCAGGAAATGAATGAGGAACATGAGATCTCATAATTTAGTCAGTTACATGTTAATTTTTCAGACACAAATTCAGAGCAAATACATGATCAGCTACATATTCTTGAGATCCAGATGTCCTTGTCAGCAAAACAGATACCCATTTCCATTGTTACAGGCAAGAAAGAGACAGTTAGTAGCAGAAATTAGTGAGAACAGAAGCCTCTTTGTCTTGCAGTATGAATTTTGGATAGTCTGAAGGTGCTAACATGGCACACCCTCACATATGAATTGGCTTGAGTGTCTTAAAAATAGACTATTTTCCTTATTTCTCCTTCTCTACTTACGGGTTACACTTTTTCATCTTCTCTTCTCCATAAGACAGATTTTTGCATCTCTTGATGCAAATTTCTAAGATGCAAGCTTTGAAGATATATCTTATGGCAAACTCTATTTCTCCTGTGATGCTAATCTTGCCAAAATTGCCAGACTCGGTGCTGTTAAGACTGCACAAACTCTCCTAAGAAGAGACAAAGATTTGGGAAAAGTACCTTCAGATCAAACAGGACAAAAAAAATTATTTCCCTCAAAGATCATTATCTTTACACACATATCTGTAGAGCTACAGCACAGCACAAAGATTTAATATCAGGTAACTTAAAGAAAATGTTCTGTTGCTTCTGTAACAGCCCTTGAAACTATCACTGTAATTGCAGTTCTATGGCACTGTCTTCTGCTCTGTGGTGAGCTCTTTAGGCTACATAAGCTCCATAGGCTAAGAAAATGCTTTCTCGGTTAACTTCTGAATCTAGAAATTGTCTCTGAATAAAACTGCTCTGTGACTTCCCTCAATAAAATAGGAGAATACATCTGAAAGGAAATGGATGAAAAGACCTATGAAATCTAAGAACAAGAAGATAAAAACCATCAAACTAGATTTAATACATAGCTCATAGTAGATTCCCTCATTTATTAAAGGAAATAAAGGTGACCTTGCACATCCACTAAATACTCTACAAGATTACCCATTTTCATATAAAAATTGCATACTCCATACTGCAGCATACTGCTCAGAAAAGAGTAAAATATGAAGAAATATTTTGTCACATATTGGTGCATAAAAAAGATGTTTCTTTAGCTCACTTTAGACACTTTGCTGTCCTCTCATCTACTTTTGCCTATGGAGCAAAGGCCTGGATGCCATCTAGCCACATATATAAACAGTATTTGCATACAGTGTTTGCAAAGGTCATGAAAGGGCAATCGAGGAAGAGTCCTAGAACAGACATAATTTTATGGGCACTGCCTAGCCTTCACTGGAACAAATTAGTCAAAATAGTCAAAATAGTAAAAATGGCCTTCATTCATGCAGACNTGGAACAAATTAGTCAAAATAGTCAAAATGGCCATCATTCATGCAGAATGATACCCTTCAAGGTGAACCATAGAAACTTTTTACACAGCATATGCCACAAAGCCACAATTGTTGTGATTAATCTCACAGCAACACCATCCTAGATTGCCCAAGTATCTGTGAGAACAGTCACCTCTCTGAAAGTAAACACCAGCCTACACAGAACTGCATAACTAAGGAGTTCTACATTGCACAACCCAGCAGCTAAGTGTGTAGAGCAGTGTTAACAAGAGTGTCTCTCTCTTCCACACAGATGCTTGTTATAATTTCTGTAGCTTGCCAAATACTCATTTTAAAATTCACACCAATAGCTTAACTTGATTAAAGAATCTATCTCCTCCATCTTATAAGCTCTATGTAACATACAAACTTGACAAAAGATAGGTCAGATTCTTAATGAGGCAGTGGCAAGAAGTATTGGAACTATTCTGATCTAATGTTTATTGCAATAATCTTGCTCCCTCCACAGGATGTGTTATCAGCATAATCAATCTCCCTTGCAGCTTTGTTCAGCTCTGCTGTTTCACTCACTATTTCTACTCGTCTGACCAGAAAATGCCCATTTTCCACCAAAATTCTTTATGATGAAGCAATGCAAATAGATTTTTTTGTCTTAATTATAAACTTTAGTAAGTGCTCTAAAAGCTCATAATATTTATGCCACAGAACCTCTCAATTATTTAGAGAGGCTGGATAGGAATTCTGATTAACTGTGTTTGCAGTGAATATCACCGCATATATTTACCACTGGAACATTCAAGGCAGAAATCATTTATTCTTTTGGTTCAGCGAGCAAGGAATTAGCAATGACTTCATGTGTCATGCTCCTGGTGGCATGGGTGGAAGCAATTTCAACTCATATTTTGGAATATACATGTTCATGGAGCACTAATCAACACTCAATGTTTAACCATAAAGGAATCTTAATGTTCTCTCTTATAAGACAGCAGAAAATACTTCACTTTTAAGCCCAGGCTGTCTACAGGCCAGCTCAGATGCTTGTCACTAGATACACAAATGTTACCCAAAACTGTTATCCATTTGTCAGTTTAACAATTCTGACACCACAGTGCAGTAATCTATCAGAGAGCACCAAGGTCTTTACTGCTCTGCAAAATGAACAGGCTGGTTTAACTTTGATTACTCAAAAGTAATTTTTAGATCCCTCCTTTACACAATATCAGTCATGGATTCTTTGGACATTTCACTCTGCCTTACTTCACTGCTAATGCATAGGAATTAGATTGTACAGTTTATGATAGAGACTTTAAAGCATGTGATGCATTCATTTCTGCCTGGCTTCCATCTCTCTCATCTGCAGCACTCAAAATGCCATCCATCAGAGGATGATTCAATGCCATCCTCTAAATTTATCAGCTGCTCCCCTAGCTTCCATCACTGTCAGCTTCCTCTTCACTCACTGGCATTTAAAATTTGAATTTCCACTGACATTTCTATTACCATAGCTCTTGTAAAATAAAAAGCCTTCAAATAAATGAAGTTTTGAGAGAAAAGGCTAGCCACTGGGTTGGAAATAATTGTGTTGACAATACTAACCATAGTATAAACCAGAAGGCAAGTTAGTTGCAGTTGCAAAATTCAGAGGAAGCTGATCTATTAATTATTCATTATTAATGGGTATATGCATCTATCAGTTATCTATTATTTATCTGATTTGGCTTATGCTGCAAAACTTCACAGTATTACTATTAGAATAGTGCCAGGGGCAATCAGCCTTTCAGACACAAATTCAAGTAAAATTCTCCCTTCATTTTATAATATAATACAAAATAAACCAACAATTTGCAAAAAACTAAGCTTTTCTATCTGGTCCCATTAGGCATCTGTTCTGGCATGTTTCACCCTTCAACTTACGTGTTTTCTTCCATCACAGAAAACTGTGTCACTTGTAGGACTGGTTACATCTCCTTCCTCCTTGCAATTCCTTTTGGTCGGGATTTCACTGTCATCTTGGGCACCAGTGACAAGGTGTTGAAGGCTTGATGTACCTTTCATCTGTAAGAAATTCAGGAAGTAATTTTTTAATTTAAGAAAAATTTCTTGATTCCTTCTGGAACAATAGCAGAAGAAAATTCACTCTGATCAATGTCATACAGATGGCACACTTCCTAATACAACATAGTAACTTCTATTTAAGTGCAGCCTTCAAGAAAACAGTAAAAAATCTTGCCTCTAGAAACTGTAAAAATATTAGAATTTTGCAATACGCATGACACACCTATGTCTATCCATGCCAGAAGTACTATATGTTGAAAGAGACCTAAAGCTGGAAAGACTGACAAATTCTCATTTAGTTTTCATTACAGAAAAAGTTTAAAATTGAGGTGTTCTTGATTTTCCTTTCACTAAGTCCATTCACCTTTCCGATCTTCCATGAAAATCCAGAGATTTTTTTTGAAAATTAAAATATATGTAGGTACAAAACTCCAGGATCTACCTTCAACCATTTTTTTTTACCAACAATAACAGTTAATAGAATGAAGTGCCAAAAGACTAAAGCATTCAACTAGAAATACACTGAAAATAGGTTTTAGCTTATTCTGCAACACCACTACCCATGGTTAATACAATTCATAAAAACTGCCCAAGGAGTAGAAAACTGAGGTAAGACATTGTACGTGGTTAGGAACTAAAGAAATAATTTCATTTTAAAAAAACAGTATAGCATGAATTATTTGAAAGACCAGAAAGAACAGTGTGACAGAATCAACAAAAAGGATAGTAAATTATTTGCATAAAAGAAAAAAAAAAAATATTTAACAAGCCAAGAAAGTACTCTTGCACAATCAGTTCAAGACACTGAAGAACAAGGGCAAGAGAGGAGATAATACACCCACATTACTCCTGAACAAACTCCTCTAAACCTGTATAGTGCACAGAAATTGTTATGTCTAATAACTGCTCTACCTTAAGAATAAGTGTAACAAGTCATTAAGTTCTCTTGTGAGAAAGAAAAAGAAAATGCATTTGGAATACTGTCTCAAAAAAACCCCAAAACATAACCAGTCCTATGTATTTCTCAGCAGAGAAATTGGTTCTACTTTATGAAAACCCCAGATGTCAAGAATTTCACTTGCTAGCCAAAACCTACTACACAATGAATCTCAGCTTCTACTTGGATTAGAAAGACTTATCTATTGTGTTATATAGTACGTAAGTTCTAGTAAAGATGTAAACAGCTATACTTATTCAAAGAAAACAAAGAATGAAAAGAAAAAAGAATATGCAGGAATAACACAATAGTGTAATTGACAGATTAAATAATAATTTTTTAATCGCAGCAAAGACACAAAAAGACATTGCATAAGGGACAGATAAGTAAAACTCCCTTTAACATTAAAAATCCCTTAATGGCAAAGATGACATTTACAAGAGAAAAAGATGAACAGTAGTTTTAGCAAGTCTGTAATTCTACCTTAAACACAGTCTAACTGGATTCAATGAAACAAAAATTTCCTGTCTCAGAGAAGCAGTCCACTGACACATGAAGAACATTGAAATCTATCTTTCAAAATCTGCAATGCAAAGAGTAGACATTAATTAAAGTCCTACATCTTTAAGTGAGCAATTAAAACTCCACACCAGTAATTTGGAATTGCCAGCTAGTATGTTTCTCAAGCCAAAGAAGCCAAAATATCTGCCTTTTAAACACATGGACCATGCATGCATAAGCATGCAATGAAGCATGCAATAAGCATGCAATGAAGCATAGTTTAAGTTCATATTATCCAACTCTGATGTTTTCAATGCACTATGAGAACAGTGTTCTGCCAGTGGAATGAAGTTCACACTGAGGTGTGGTTTGCCACAACGCAAGCAGCATTCAGGTAGTTAATAATTGTTTACCAATTTTGTTTATAAGATAATTGCATGCAAAAAAACCCAGAACTAATTTCACAGAGTCCATAGGCCTTTCTGGGCCAGTTCAACCTACTGGTTCATGCAGTTTAACATCCTGCCTCTTTTATTTATCAACATTATGGGGAAAATGGAAAAGTGTGCATCAAAGGAGCTGTAATGTTTGCCATGAAGTCTGTCCCAAAGCCAAAGCTTTTCCCACCATCTTTCTCACTTAGCAGGCCTCATTCAGATGAGCAAAGTAAGTACCCACTGTATGCAAAACTGAGTATGAACAAAGCCCATTCAATTGAGAGGTTAAAGTGTGCAAAACAAAATCTTCAGTGCATCTTCAAAGCACATGTATGACACCACCTTCAGCCCTGCACAATTTGTGGAAAAATGGATGACTGGATTATTCTCAACCTTCTCAAGAAAACACTGAAAACTAGAGACAGTAACCAAAGCAAAAGGGAAAAGAGAAGCTGCCCAACAACTAACAGAAGTCAATTTCTCCTTGCCAAATTAACAGTACTCGGGAAGTGTCAGGATGGATTTTAGCTGCAAAAGGGGCAAGAGGAGGACAAGAGAGCAAACATCTCCCTGCAGCTATGATCAGAAGAGTCAACATCGATCTGACCCAAGAGAGCAAAATGACCCAACCTCTCCTGCCCTATTTTAAAATCTCAGTCTAACTTTTCAGCTCTGGACTGAGATCAAGTGTGCAGACTCAGCCAAAAACAGTGGAAGAAGAATCAGAGTTCTAGAGACATTCAATGAATGTCAGCTAAGTAAAATTCCACTGTGTAAGTCATTATTCTTATAAATATATTCCATTCCCGGAACAGCCCTTACAGTTAGAGACAGTGTATAAAAATACGGATACCCTGCTTGAAATGTTGATGGCAGTATCAGACTGGCTCCTTCTTTGCCTCCTTCTTTCCATGTTCTGCCCATGATCTGTGGTTAGGAGATGTCTGTCAGCCATATCATTCTGGGACTTAGAAATTTCTGAGGTAAAAATAGAGAGCATTCACTATAACAAAGGCTGTAAGCAGTTATAGACTGATAGGCTAATTCTGTAGCTTTCAAACTTTCATCCTGCAATTTTAGTATTGATCTCCTAAGGGTAAGAAAAAGGCAGAAAGGCAAACACTTGTCCTGTTCTGTAAAATTTATTTTATCGACCAAATTTTTCATGCTGTTTCAACCGGAAATTACATTACTTGCTTCCTGTCATTGTAGCAGCTGCACGGAATTTTTGCATGCTGTCCAACTAAGTTTCCTTGCAGAAGCAGCTACTGTCCTTATATATATTTTGATTTGTAAAGCACTTTGGTTTAGTTCAGGACAAAAGCAAGATTATTGCAACACAAAGTTACATGAGAATGGAAATTAGAAAGCAGAGCATAATGAAAATACTTAGACATTTATACAAAACATGGATGGAAGGAGACATTACATACTCTGGTCCCAAAATACATCCAATTTTAAGAACCTGGGCAACCCTCATTGGCTTCAATAACATTACACGTATGGATAAGTATACATCTATACTTAAGTACCTTATTGTGCTAGCACTTTAGTAACACATAGTTTATTTCCAAATAAGACTATAAGACAACTGGATATCTAGTGCAGTACTTTTTGCTTTTATTCCTCAGTGTACAGTAAGAACCTGACTTAAAGGACATAATCTGTGATTTCTGAAATTGAAAATTAGTAATCTCAGCAGCAGACACTGTTGCAAATCCCAGACAGATTCTCATGAAGAATTAACAATTTATGTGTGGAACATGAAATAGCTACCATATGTTTAATTCATATAGAAGAAATAAATACTTCTCTCACAACAACAAGCATCTGCAGATGTGATTTTAAAGCCACTTTGAGTTAGTTTTGCTCTTAGCAGCAATCAGTCCTCAGATGTTTACTGTACTCCATGTACACCATTAAGATGTCATGTGACACACTCATAGGCAGGCTCAATTAAAGTCCTCTCTGACTGTAAATGAAACCAGGATTTATAAATACACACTGAAATCAGATCATAAAGGAGACTGGAGTGAAAGATCCAACAGAGTAGATAGAATTTGAGTACACTGACCATCAGTAGAAGCAGAAACAGAAACACTAGCTTGTCTCACACTCTTAAAATCAACAGGTTACAGTGCAGGTTGCTGTAAGGAACCAAAAAAAATCCCAACCAAACATTGTTCAGTTTGTTGTTTATTTCTCCATTGGCTTCTCTGCCCAAAGAGTCAGTGGAACGGACACTGTCTCTAATGCCAAGGATGACTTTGCACTGCATATAAAACTGAAATCATCAGCTCATTCTACATTCACCAAATGGTAAGCAATGGATTATAATCTCCTACTGCTGCCAGGCCATGCTGGAACAGGAGTTAACAGCATAAAGAGCAGACTGTACAACAGCAGCACTGAACCATGCATGCTGGCCCTTTGTTCCCACTGCTCCCAGACACACACTCACATTGGCTCCAGTGATAGAATCAGAGGCACAACAAGGTTCTTCAGTTTTATTTACTGGAATACCCAAGAGCTGGGTGTACCAAATACCTCTGCTAACTGGAACATTTTTATCCAGATAAGATACAGAGTACTAACTTTAGAAACTCATGACCAAAAGCATTTATCAGCTCAGTACCAGGTTTCAATAAGAGACCATGTTGCCTGAAAGAGCTGTTTTCCTAGGTCAAGAAACCCAAAACCTCTCTGTGTAAGACTTTCTACACTTTTAAATTACTGACTTCGATGACCACAACAGCCCTTTATTTTCTCAGGAATTAAAAGGTCCTGCCCGATGATAACATCTAAGTGGGGTTTCATATGCAGCTGAACTCAGCAAACAACTCGCTGCCATCACCCTCTGCAACCACTGCTATGCCCTCCTCAGTCTCTGCCGCCTGGATACATGGGCCACCACCCTCTGTTTTGCCGTCTCCAATGCACAACCCTACCTTGAGCCTATTTAATTTGTTAAACCAGCAGAAAAGTGTCTGGGTAAATGCTCTGTCCTTCTAACTACCCAGTCAGTTTCCAGAAGGGTTCATACATACTAGCATTAATTCAAGTAAAGATACGGCAGCATATGGCCAGATACATAGAGAGAAGGCAGCTCTCTGAGCGAGAAGGACCCTCCTTTTGATAGCAGTGAACTATTAACTTAGCTTGCTGCAGTCCTCACAGCATTTACCACCAAATGTGGGGCATGACCAGGCTTCAAACTAACAGAAGGCAGAATAAATTTCTCTGCATCCAATTCTATGCTGCCTCAACTATCAGCTTCCACTAACAAAGAATCATACACCACTCTAAAATCCATTTCTGTTCATGAGAGACAGTCATTGTGTCTCTTCAGAACTGTAATATGTGTTCACACAAACGAAACATCAAATATTTGTAGTTAAAAGGTCTTTAGGATTGAGTGAAAGAAATCAGCATACAAGAGCAAAGACAAGAGTTAAGGGGAAAGATAGAAAGGCACCAAAGTCACATTAATTCAGGTTTAACTTCACATTTGAGATTGTCAAAGATGAAGCTAGTGAGAAAACACTAAGAGTTGTTCAAATGCATGCAAATCTGCAAGACCCTTTAATCTTCATGAGGCTCAGAAGTCGTTTTCCTCTGGCCACTGATGCCTTTATTTTGTTCTTCATGAAGACAGAATGTCCTCAGGTAGTTAGCCTTAGAGGTGCCTGAACCCTAAAGAACAGCGGGCAGCACAAGTGAATGGAAGGAACCAAAAGCCTCAGGATGAAAGAAGAGTCATTAAGACCATGTGGCTCTTAGAAATTTGCACTGAAGGAAACCGCACAGATAGACTGAAAAAAAGGAATTTCTCTTGAAAACTGACAGAGAATGAAAATATTAAACTCTGTTTCCATTACATGACAGGTTCTTTGATGGGGTAATACGGAGTTCAGTCAGAGAGATAACTCTCAGATCACTATAGCAGAAAGTGGTTATTACATCATTAAATATACTGTATCTGAATACCTAGTAAATAAAAATAAACATTAGTGTCTGCTCAAATCTTCACAAAAAGACATTCCAAGTTGATATCACCACCTTGTTAAACAATCATGAGATCACTGAAGAATTAGATTTACTACACTATTTTTCAGGTTGTCTCAGTCTTGGTATTGGTCATTCCACTCATTACTCAAGACTCTTTGCTTACAACTGTTTTTTGGATAATAATTTGGCAAAAAAATTGAAACATTTGACTGTTACTCTAAAATGACAAAGCAGTGAAAGCTACTTACTTTTTATATGTGTTGTAAGAGACAAAAACAAGTTTTCCACAGATTTATTAAAACTTCTAGATTTCCCAAGTTCCTGCAAATGGGAGATGCCAAGAGTAAGAGGACACAAAATATCTTCTGTTTGAAAGTTCAGTGATTTCTTAACTACAGATCACATAACAACCATATGGTAAGGCTGCAGCCCTTTGCTCACTTCTGTCAACGAGTACATCCAAGGACGTATGTTGACATGGTTGAAAACTGTCCCACTAATGTTTGAAGACACCAAATAATCTTTACAGTCCCATACTCTCCAATATCCAAGTGGAACTCAATGTAGGAAAATCAGACAGCAATTTCATAAATACAGTTAATTACACCACTAAATTGTTAGAATGCATTTAGTACTTCAAGGAGAAAAATCCTACCCTACAAATGCTCACATGCCTCTGAATCAAAAACAGTTTTCATTGAAATTCAGCTAAGCACATATTAGAATGTTCAGATAATTGCAACCTGCTTCAAAACTAGGATCTGAGGGCCCAGTCCAAAATGAACTGAAAGTGTAATTTAGTGCAACTTAATTAAGAACCTACTGTTCTGTCCACTAAGAACTGCAATGCAAAGGCAACATCAAAATTTTTTTACTCAGCAACACATGGAAAGATAGTTTTATAAGTTACTGTCATAAGACCATGGAATCCTTAATGCAGGAGGGGGCTTAGGAAATCTCAGTCCAGTCTTAAATAGTCAAAAAAAGCAGGGGCAGTATTCTAGTGCCAAGTAGAGTGGTTAATCACTTTTCTCAGAAACTGAAAACTAATTGAAAACATCCCACATGATAGAATCTGACTTTTGTCTCCCCCTACCAATGCAGCATTAAAAAAAAAAAAAAAAAAATAGACAAAGGAACCCATGGCAGCATTTATACTGCAATACAGTGCTACAGCAGCTGCTCTTTGCTGGATTTGTGTGGCTGGTCTTTTCATGTGAATGACACAGATGTGTCTATGTGCATCTTGCAGGAGTATACATTTACCGTTACATTGCTTTCTGCTGTGGGTTCTGTGAAAGGAGGTGGAGTTGGAGGTACGACAGAAATGTTACTAGAAATTTAAAAGACAAGAAATAGTGCAATGATTAAAATATTATTCTAGTAGATGGATAAAGCATGACATTTTTGCACAGTATCTTCATTATTTCTCTTTCCTGCAGTCTAAAGATCGGGGTTGAGATCCCCTATCTTTTAAGGATTGCAGCACAAGTTAATTTGCTGTCATTAATAATTAACTTTCTATCTTCTCAATCATGAGCTGCTCTGGACATAATTATGAATTTAAAACAATCACAGAGTCCTAGTTTAGGACAGACTTCCTAGATTTCTATATGGTTGGCAGCATTACAATCAGTGTCTTGAATTTTAAAACAAATTCCTGCGTAATGCAGTCCATTCCCTGTTTCTGGGATGTTTTCACAAAACAGTCATCTTTATTTTCAATACTAAAAGGATCCTCCCTTGGCTGAGCCCAAAATTGTTAGATAAAGCTCACAGCATTCCAACCATTTAATCTGTTGTAAATAGTTCTGGTATGTGAAAAAAAAAAAAATCTGACTTATCTGACAGATTCTGTTATCACAGCACTATCACAGTCCCTAAAGGCAGTTGATGAACTTCCTCTTTGATTTTCTTCTAATACATCTAGGTGAAAGCAAGTCTTTACATAGCTCTCATTAGGATCATATAGAGGTGACCTTAAGCTTCTGTCTCATGCAGCTGTGCCTCACCAGACAATGATCATAAAATTGGGGCTCTCCCTTTATATCTT
The DNA here is from genome assembly GCA_013400935.1 of Turnix velox. Taxonomy (NCBI): domain Eukaryota; kingdom Metazoa; phylum Chordata; class Aves; order Charadriiformes; family Turnicidae; genus Turnix; species Turnix velox. The sequence goes on along the minus strand of VZTY01030005.1, from coordinate 174,488 downwards.
CTTTTTTCTTTGTTGTATTTGGGTTTTTTTTTTACAGGAAGAGAGTTTCTTTTATACCATATCGCTTAACATGCCTATTATTTAATTACACATGACTGGTAACAGCTTGAGTGTGGTGATACTTAAGGCTTAAGTCAAAGTATGTATTCAGTGCAAATTTTATTTTTTCACCTGTTTTAAGTTTTGGTAAATGGGCATATTTTACAGTCCACAGGGTTTCTTGTCTACTATTTATTCAAAAGCAATCAAATCAGCAACATCTCTCACTGAGAAAATATCAATGTTATTGCTGCTATACCTAGTAAGTAACTTGAATCTCTGATCATTTACAAATAGTGTGTAAATGAAAGACAATTACATAAAAAGCCATGCAAAAATATAAGTAATATTAAAAAAATGGACATTCCTTCACTTCAATTAAGAAGCTATTACTCTAAACAGTATTCCCTTCTGTACTTGACATACTTTCTGCAGTTTGCCAAGAGACGAAAGTGAAAACTTTTCTATGCTTTTATCATTTGTACTCCCAAATTACTGAATTCATAATGAAAAAATAGAAATTAATGACATACAATATTTTGCCTATAAAATGTCACAGTGACCTAGGATCATTTGACCTTTCATGAGGCTTACCTCGCCTTCTGATAAGATTTCAAGAGCATTGCACCAACTGTGTCACGTCTGCCTGTGAAGGAGAAAAAACCCCAAATACCCAAAGGTCATTTAGCAATAATAGCACTTAAGCTTGTCTAATACATTTTAAAATCAGTGCCTTTTTGGGAATGGGCCTGTATTTATAGAAGCTGACATATCAGCATTCATACCAAGCAACACACAAGTCTCCTGTATCACAAAACCTACATAAGGTCACCCTCACTTCTCTCAGGTGACACATTCAGATGAGCTCTTCACAAGCGCTGAGGATAATTGCATACAGATGCTAACAGGCTCATTCCTAGAGGCTCCTAAGCGCTCTCAGCCTCCTGAGGTCCAGGAGGCAGAAGGCAGTGTATACACCCACTGCACTAAAGAACACTTCAACCATAAAAATCAGGTACTATGAAAGCAAGAGTAGGCACATGGTGATCCCTTGCATCTTGAGAAAAAAATTCCTCTCACTTTTCCTTCTAGAAATCTGAACGATCATGAAAGTGCATGACTTGCTCACAATCAGGAGCTAAACCGTTTCCTAAACATCAAGGAGCAAGCACTCCACCAGGTACAAACAATGTAGACTCAAAAATGTCACTTGCTCTTATCAGATTGCCAACAGGAAGGGAAAAATGTATGTTACAAATGGACAGTTGAAAATATCTGAAGTGGCTTTAGATACTAATTAGTCCTAAAATAGAAAGCAGCATGAGATCCATGTTTTGCTGAAGTTTATTATTGTAACACACTAATAATGTATAAGTAGCAGGTCTTGGTGGTGGTAGAGACAATCAAATTTGATGTTACAAATTTCAACCAGAACTCCAGACTTATTAATTGCTAATATTTAGTATATTGATTTATTGCAGCATTATATAATTTATCCTATTTTTAATTTACTAGTAAGATAATCTACAACATTTATGAAAATACAATTTGTTTGCTTTAGCTCCACAACATTAATATAAAAATAATTTAACAACGCAAAGTTAATTCAAATCATATCAGCATAACTTTTTTTTTTTACTCTGCAACATGAGAATACTTCGTTGTAACATACATTTCCAGTTAAGCTTATTTTATAGTGAATGGTTTACGTGTATCATATTCCAAGACCAGAAGAGGGCACTGTCTCTCCAAGCTTGAAGGATACGTAACTCCTAAACCTGCTGGTTCAAAAAATACGCCAATTTTTTCGGCCCTTTAATTATATCAGTTGGTCTTTCCAAAGGAACTAAACTAAATATACTTCTCCATGAAGACTTATCTTCTGCATATCTATTAAAACTTAGTGACTTCGAGAGTATTAATATTAGCCTAATTTAAGCAAAATTCTTCAAGGACTCACAAAGCATTAATAATGGAATGTGCAAACTCAGTTTTACTGAGAAGACTGATAGGATCAGTCTTGCAATATCAGACACCTCAGAACAATAGGTAGAGTGCTCTCCTTTTTAAATTCAGATACTACGCAGATACTGGAAATTAAACTGGTACATTTAGCTACAGTCAGGCACAAAGTGAAATAGTTGCACTTCAAGAGAAAGAGGAAGGAAATCCTCCTTATTAGTCATAGTAGGTGGAAACGAAGAGTAACAGCCATTTCACCAGTGAAACACGTTCCCCATAAAGCAATCCATCCACATCCTCTGCTTTGTATTTTCAATTGCATTGAAAAGACAGAAGGCAATGGTACAGCTGACTGAAAGAAATCAAAAGCATTTAGCTCTCTTGCTGTTTATGGTTGTACATGTTTTTATTTTATTACATTCTGTCATTTCTTCAAGCTTTAGAATTTTCTAAACTGAAGTTTCAACCTTGACAAACCACAGGTGCAAATTCATTTCCTTCCTGCATGTAAATATCTTTGAAGCCTTAAGTACTCACTAATTCAAACTTATTACTCATACAAAATAAATTATACTTTCAAATGCATCCTGCTAGCTTGTGTTCTTGGTTCATTTCATGCACAGACAAATACACTGCATGATAATTTCTGACAAATCTCTCACAAAATGGAAAAAAATAAAGTGTCAAACTACATTCTATGTTTCACTTAGATGAGGACTAAACATCATACAGCAGTTTATGGTCTCTTCTGGTCTCTTCCAGCCATTACCTTCACCTGGATATTTCTTTGCTCTCTCCGCAAAGAACCATTCACCAGCTTTTACTTTTATGTCTCTGAAAAACAAGGAAAAGTCATCAACTTTTTTCAAAGTGCATTTCTACAAGTGCTTGACAACCATTTAGCAATCCAACAATCCTCCTTAGTCCTACCATAAAACTAGGAAAATCCCTATGAACTTTTTTCATCAAATGCTTTTATTCTGCCAGATGCTTTGTTTCATTGATTATTTAAGCAACTGCTTAACAACGCCAGCATGCATTCACTGGATAACTAGTGTGATCTAGCAAGTATCCAAACCCGTGAAATATCTTACCTGTGAGCATAACAAACAGTGCATTTCCAAAGGCAGGGATTGAGGCAGACACGGCATTCAGAGCACACTCGATGACTGCATCCATTGCATACTGCACCTCTATTCAGCAATAACCCAAGTGATTTCTGGCAGCGAGCACAAGATCTCTCCTGGTATTCATGCCTTCCATTTCTTTCTCCTTTCCACCAAAGCTGCTGCAGCTGCAGGTTAAGTTTTCTGATCCCCCAGGTAAAAACAATAATAAAAAAAAATATAAGAGAGAAAAGGAAAAGATCAAATAGACCAAAATCCCCATGTAAGTCACAAGTCTGATCTCACCTGAGCACTGCCTGAAAGTGCCTATGCACAGCCTTTTCACACTGTGACTATGTACACGACCACAACTGTGCAGACTGACAGTACAGTATGAATGAGGTTCTGTTCACATCAGCTCAGGGCAGGGCATCAAAACTGTGTATGCAACTGATTACAAGGTCACATATAAAAACTGTGACTATATGGCACTTCCCTTCATTTGATGCCCTTTATCTTTTTTATCCAAGAATCAAATACCAAGTAAGAAAAATCGTAACAAATGCAACACCTTAAATAAATGCACATCAGACTAAAACACCAAAACTTTAATGACTTCCATTGACTTTGCTTCCCTTACAAATACCAATAACCAAGATCTATATTTTCAGTTGTCGCCAACGTCAACAACAGTTGTCAGGGATTCTCTAACCCATTCAGACTTCTTTTATAATCCTTTATATTACTGTCATACTCATTTAATATGTCCAGGAACTAAGATAAATGTTTGCTGTAAACAAAGTTTTAAGTTTCTATTTTTAAGAGACTACAAATTTCTGACTCAGCAAAACAAATACCCTGGTTTTCACAGGATGCAATGTGACAAAGCAAGGTACAAGATGCAAGGAAATCCTTAGCCCTGATATAAAGCTAGCACATGGGATAATGCTCTATCATTTTATTTAACAATTGAGATACTTGCATAATAGTAAATAATTAAATAGAATCCTTCTACAGGTACACAATGATACCTATTAACACCAGCAACAACCACCAAGACAGTCCAATTCACTCGCTACCTGCTGTACATGAGAAGAGTAACAGGTTTAGCACAATGAGAAGGCATCCAACAATCCTTTACTCCTGTTTAGGCAAAACATAAATAAGCCAGGCAAATACCTGAACATGTTTTATGTTACCAGGACTTCATAAGCACACAAAGGAACATGATGAGAAAGCCATAACTTCTTAGGAAAAACACAGGCAGCAATTAAACTTTCTATCAAGGCTAGAAGTAAATTTCATTAAGTACATTATTCACTGATCACTATACATTCATCTTTACTTTAGTCAGTAGCAAACCAAAGAGGCTCTCGACAACAATTTTCCCAAAGAAGAAAAAGGCATTAGTTAACAAGAAGTTAAAAAGAGGAATATTTTTGGAGGCAAAATGAGAAAGAATTATACTTCTGAGCAAAAAAGGAACAGATACCTTATTCTTTCCTCCTCTGTTTTTCTCACCCTCTGGTCGCGGTACAGGACTTCCAGAACAGCCTCTTGCTCCAATTCCTTCAGGAAGTTTAGATTAAATTCACAAGCCATTTTTGTCAAACTTCACTTATTTTGCAGAGTCCTGTCCTGTGGCTCTACTACATCCAGAATGACTGATATTACTTCACAGAGCACAATGTGGTCTGAGGGCTTACTAAGCACTTGTGCTGTGACTTGATTAGTGATATGCCTCACTGTGTCACATCCTTGCAGAGAAAAAACAACCATGCATGTCTTCAAACAAGTTATCATTGAAGTGTCTCTGCTGTCTAGGGACTATGAACAGTTAAACAAGGTCACTGCACACTTTTCTCAGCAGGAAAGAGTAGTTCCAAAAGAGCTGAGAGCTTGCAGCAGGTCCCAGATAGGACTTAACTTTAACGGTCACCAGATGGAGAGCCAATTCACCAGGAGATGGTGTAAAGGGGTTTGTTGTATTTGATCTTGTAGATTTGTGATTTTCAGGCCTAGGGAATAAAAGAACACCTTACTATTTCCTCACCTCTTCAAGACATCTCAAACGTTACATGAAGACCACATTTTGCTCTACTTAGTCTTTTCATAGACTATTTCAGATAAAGGGGAGGTTTTAAGACAGTCAAGTTCTTCCATAATGTTGGTTTCACCATATTGTCCAATCACGTACAGACAACGTAAAGGAACTACTTAATTTCACACAAAAAAATGCAGGAGTTAATGAAATACAGGAGGTAATGATTTCTAAACTATATGCATTCTGGGTGAAACGTTTCAGCAGACATCCAAAGGACAAAGCATTTCACAGAAGCAGTGTTAACAAAGAAAAAAAAAAGAAAAAGCTGGTTTCTTGTGGAAACAAGAGACAGAGATAGGCATAATCATATTTTATTTCCTTACCAACTGCAATTTCACAGGAAATTACTCAGTTGAAACTTTAAAAGCCGAAGCAATTTTTTAGCAAAATATCTCTGCTTTGAAAGTGCCTTGAATCCTGCTTTCATCTTTTACCTCAAGATCACGTCGCCTCCCAGAGTGATAAGCCTTCAACTCCATCTAATTCTACAGAATATAAATGAAAAGTCAGCACAAATTTAGTGACGTCTGCAATATACAGGATACCAAAGCATCCATTATAACATAAATTACTCTTTCTGTAAACTCCTAGGATTTCCAAGGACAAGCATATCTACAATGTCATAACAAAATCCTGAAGCACCAGTAAAAGCTAGAAATTTCATGATAGTTATTACAAGGTGGATCCAATAAAATTGCTCCAGTGATCTTTAAGAAAATGTAAGAATGTCTTACAGACTATTAAGAATAGCAACTGTTTTGCATTGTTCCAAGAGCAACATCTTCAGTTAAGCAAGCACAGAAATCATTGTTATTTCATTGCTCCCCCATATGCCTTTATAAAGGACTACCTTCTTCATAGAAGAGTACCAAGCTTTTCATAATTCAAGCCCGTTTTATTTGGCAAATGGGTCTCAGATGACATCTCAGTATATGAAAAATATGAAAGGGATACAAAATCTTATTTAGAGATGCATATATTTAAAAAAATTAATTCAAGTGTGCACAAATTTAAATGGTGTAAGGAAAGCTCAAAGCTTCCCCTTGTCACCACATTTTCTTGCTCACCACTATTCTCCCTAGGAAACACATTTTCTGCCTCAGCTAGGGCAGGATTCCTCAGCCCATTAGTGATACTGCAAACCATCATCAAAACCAGCTAGTCTGTAGCTACACTTAATATCCTGTTCACTGTGATAAATCAAATTCTCAACTTATTGCCAATAGTAGACTGCCAACAGGGACTAGGAATGAAAGAGTAGGATCATCTTCTGGCATCAGACAAAAGAAAAAGCTTACTGTAGAGCAAAGTGCCAGAGGCCCAACATCCTGCAGTATCTGCACCATGCAGAGAAGGAAGAAGCCACTGTCCAAGATCATCACATGCTTCAGAGAATAAAGCTTAAAACACAGGAGTTTTATCGATACTGCACCTGAACATTCCTACGGTCAGTTTGTAGTTAAAAACAATTTTTAATATTCTTGAATAATATTCTTGTGTTCTGTTGATCTTCCTTGTACATTCAAAGAAAACTCGAAATCTAGCTTAACAATAAAGTAGCTTTAAGAACAAATAAAATGCCATATCCCCCACAATAGACTTGTGCCCACAATCATTTCACAGAGGTGTTCAAATTCTACTGAAAAGCTCTCTATGCTCCTAACAAAGAAAACAGAGCCTTTCTAACACCAAAGCTGTCTATATTAGGTTAGCTTTTTGGCAGTAATGGAGTGGTGCTTTCAGTAGTGCTGCTTCTTGACAGGAAAAAACAATCTTAAAAACATTCACAGATGCCCTACTTTCATATTTACCCATTGAAACCAGCTAGCTAGCTGTTTCACAAGGTCAGCTAACCTCAGAGCCAAGCATCTTGCATGTAAAAGGAAAAGCAGCAGCAGCCTGTTCAGTAAATATCAGAACAAAGCTCTCACAAAATATTTTGTTCAAGCATTATTTTAAATTACATATTTTAAATGAACCAATGTAAGAGACCCTGCAGATAGATCAGTAGCTTTCTGGAACTACTGTGTGAAGACTCAAGACCCTCTTAAAGGAGATGGGATGGCCAGTGGGGTCCTGCATTAGTAAAGGGAGGCACACACACAGGGCAACCTCAGCAGACCATGCTTTTTGCATTATATAGGCTAAAATTGTGTATTGTGTAATAGAAGAGCAATCAAAAGGTCTGCTTCTGATAAGATTAAGTTTGCAAAAGGTAGCTTGTTTTTGAAGGTTTGCACTTAGAAATGTCTGACTTGGCAAGCTATCTTTTCCTCAAAGCAATTTTGCATGGAATCTAATATTGAAGTTTTCTCTTTAAGCATTAGCAAAATAATGTAATTATGTAAACAAGCTGATCTTTTAATCAGTTTAAGCCTTCACTGACTTGAGACAATTGGATAACTTTATCCATTAACCCAGAAGATGGATGCCACTATGAAATAGATTACGCAGGTTCAGAGTAAAAATGATCACAAAAGCTCTTGGAATTTATGGTTATTTTCTATACTGCAAAGGCCAAGCATTTATATTTATTCTTAGTTAAGAAAATTACAAATGTTATTTTATATTGCCTGGCTGCAACAGTTGTATTTTCACATTCTTGAATACACACACAAAATCATTTATCACTTTGATAAAGTTTTAACAAAGTTACATCATGTGATTCTAATCACATCCTACTTCAGAACTTAAAGCAAAAAACAAAACAAACACAAAAATGTTTAAGTGCCAGTTTGGTGTTACCATAAAATCTTTGCAGTCTAGAACTCATCATCCCAGTAAGTAAAAATGCATCCCTCTGTGCAATGTCACACGGAATACATTAAAACAACAACCTTACCTTTTCAGCAGCCGCCAAAGATAGATATGTGGAAATTTTCTCCATTTAAGAGATAAGCATTGTTCATATTATTCATCTTTCCTTAAAGAAAGCTGGTGGCTGTTCTCCACCTCAGTTCCTTCTCAGCACTGAAATAAGATTCATGTATGTATAGAGGAGCATGTACATACATGCCCCAAAACAGCTAAAAGCAAATGCACCCAAAGAGCGTTGGTGTTAAAAGAGTTTTTTCCAGGTCTCTTGTTTTTTCTTACCAGCGATGGCAATTAGCAAACAAAGAAAAGTTATTAATTTTTCAGACTTTAAAAAGAGACTCAGCACAAGAGACTGTAAATGTAGCTGATATTATCAAAATACGCTTTGAGTGTGTCTTCAAGCCACACACAGGAAGAGAAGTGGCTTCAAGTTCTACGTTTCTTTTTCTGATAGATTAGATGTGAAAATGGTACTAACCTCATTGTCCCCAGGACCTGCACAGAGAAATGCGTTTGTTTTGTAAATGGTTTTTCTGAAATTAGGTTTCTATTCAGGTCTGAATGGCAAAGCAATTAGTAGAGATAGAAGTTCAAAATCCATGAAAAGAAGAAAATACCTTACCTTGCAGCTGGAAATCTGATCTTGGGTAACAATTAAAAGTTAAAATACCATTCAGAATTGATATCCCAGGTTCATTGTTACTACACAGCCAAGTGTGACTAACGAAGTTCAACATTACAACCAAATAACCTGGAAAAGAAGAAAGGCTGTTCTTGCAGGTCTATCTCATTTCTTGTTCCAGGGTCTACCACATAAACAGTGCAGAAGACCTTGCTAGTGTTCGGGGGTGTGTTAAGAAACAATAGTTTTGGTTTAAAATTTTAAAAAGCCCTGCACTTCTCTTCATGTTAAACAGCCTGCAGCTTTATAACCTCAGTAAGTTAAATGGGTTCAAACATTTCCACCCGTTTCTGCTAGGTTTAATCACCTTCAGCTGTCAGTAAAGAGAAAGCAATTGTTCATGGGGCTCAGCAAATACTATTTGGCTTACTTCAACCTTGATTTCAGGCATAAATTTAACTAGCTTAAAAACCAGGAATCATCAGAGGACTGTAATTATCTGCAGCTACAGGTTTGTAGTATTTGAAATCCAGGCTAAGAAAGTGAAACATAGAAACAAACCCAATTAGTGGTGTTATTGAGTCGGCATTTCTTTATTGCAGCTTTGGGCAACACGGGGGGGCAAGTCCTCCGTAGGTGTTCACCTAGGTCCCAAAATCGTCAGCATTTATCATGAGATTATATGTATATTCATGAAAAACTTATCTATGCTAATACAGGTTCTCACTTCATATGCTAATTTTACTCTTGCCACAGTCTTATTTGTCCTGAAGAAATGAATGGATCAGTGGTCGTTTTGGGGTCACAACACCATCTCACATAGTCCTCCTCAGGGTTGAACTTTTGGGGGTGATTCTGCTGACCTCAAGTTTCCGTGGTCCTTGATTAAGGAGACATCTGTAGCATCTTGTTATCTTGTCTATACAGCAGGACCTTTGTAGTCTGTCTTGTCTCTGTGCTCTGTCTTACCTTGTTAAAAGTTAGTAGACCTTGACCAGGGCATCCTGACCAAGCTGCATTCCAAGGTTTTCATTTTCTCCTTCCCCTGCTCAGAAGGTCAGCACTTTCCCCATCTTTCCACTAATATTTAGGCTTACCAGTCACACTTTAACGCATTGTATTTTTCCCCTCTCACCCCTGCACGTGGAAAACTGCTGTGGAATTTCATACAGGCTAAAAGGTTGCTCAGTGCCTTGCCCCGCCTTTTACTTTTTCATCCAAACACCACTCATTCAGACTCCTCATGGGCCTCACCAACTTGTCCCTGCTTTCTGGCCAGCAGGAGCAAGGGAGCACAGGCACAGAGAGGGGCTGAGGGCAGGCTCAGCAGCCACTGTGGGACTAATTGCTCCAAATACACCCCCCTAATTTCTTGTCTATGGAACAGCCTCTGAGCAAGTGAGTCCTGCCCTGGCCTGCATTTAGGGGTGGTTATTCCTGCCTCAGCACAGGCTTTTGCACATGCTCCCCAGTGAGTTTTCTCCATAGTTTAAATAAATCTTTGCCGCTCATCCAGATTGCTCTGAACCCAAATAGCATCTCCCACTGCTTACACTGTCTCTCAGAGGCTTGGTATCCCATCCATAATTTGGGCAATCTGTAAACACTGCACAAACTGACAAACACGATATTGATACCGAGAATATAACTATGATATTGGGTGCTCAAATATATAAGGATACATCAATGTATAAAGACGGGTCCTGTATGTGAAGGAATGAATGGGGGAAGGAGAAATTGAAGACTGGAATGCAGTTTCCCTGGTGGGGGCCTCTTTCCCTGGTGGTGTCGAGGCCCCTGTGGGCATCTATCAGCTTTTAACAGGTAGAGCACAATGGGCAGAGCACAAAAAACCAAGATAACCAGATGTTGCAATTGTATAAACGAGAGAATGAGGACGAGGCCTCNGAGACCCTGTATTAGCATAGGTAAGAGTTTTATGAATATGAATGTATCTGATGTTAAATACCGATGGTTCTGGGACCTGGGTGTGCACGTTAGGCGGAACGATCCCCCGTGTGCCCGGCGCTGTAAATAAAGAATACCTTGCTTACTCTCCACAAAAGACTACGTGCATCTTTAAATCAATATACATTAGAAAGAAGTGCGCCTTTTAATTCCACTGTCCAGATTCCAACTCTGGCTCCTAAAAATAACAGGATGTGCATACAACTCTTAAGACTGCTTTCCATGGGTTGGCATTTTTCTTCAGTTCCTGGGCATATTCAATGACTGGGAGTAATGGATGCAAATCGGACGAGGGGAGATTTAGGCTGGAGATGTGAGGGTGGTGAGACACTAGAAAAGGTTGCCCAGAGAGGTTGTGGATGCCCCCTCTCTGGAGGTATTTAAGGCCAGGCTGGATGAGGCATTGAGCAACCTGGTCTAGTGGGAAGTGCCCTTGCCCATGCACGGGGGTTGGAACTACATGATCTTTAATGTCCCTTCCAACCCAAACCATTCTATGATTCCATAAAACTGTTTCCCGAAGCAAGAGGCAGATGCTTCTTCTAAAGGAAGGATTCATCACGATCCTCCATTTTCCGTCACGCTATCCATATGGAAAACACGGCTGACTACCAGCCTCCTCTCCTCGGCCGCTGGACAACGCCATAGCGTTCCCACCGCCGCCCCCACGCTGTGGCCATGGAAGCCGACGCCATCTTGGTGGTCTCAAGGCGGGTGCGGGTTTTCACAACGCAGGCGCAAAGAGAGCGCTGGTGAGGGTGTGCGCGGGGCGGAGGCGCGGAGTAGCTCGAGGAGACGGGACTGGAGAGCGCAGGCGCACAGCGAGCAGCGCCCGGCGAGTTGTGGTGCCGGTACTGGTCGGGGCGTGAAGGGGCTCCACCGGGAAGATGGACGACTTCCAGTCAGGGGAGGAGGTAAGGGGCTGGCGTCGGGAAGGTAGAGGGAACAGCTTCAGAACTCCCCCTTTTAGGAGGTTGCGAGCGGGCGGAAGGTGTTGGGCGATACCTCTCCGGTAACGGTCAGCCCTGGGGTTGTTGGGAGTCTCCCGACCCCTAGTTGGAGGGGATTGGCGGTGTCCCTGAGTCGAGCATCCCGGACAACGGCTGGGCACCGGCCCGCTCTTTGTTCCTACCGCCCGGCCGCGATGCTCCGCCCACCGCCCTTCCCCTCTGCCCGGCCGCCTGGATTGCTCCCTGAAGCTCTCCATCTCCACATGTGGCCACCGGCCGGGCCAGTGCCTTGTCTGCGTTTCGGTGTTCGTTGAGTCATAGAGTGGTTAGAGACGGAAGGGGCCTTAAAAAGCATCCAGCTCCTACTCCTTGCCCGCGGGTAGGAGCACCTCTCACCGGATCAGGGTGCTCCAAGCCCCGTCCAGTCTGGCCTTGAGCACATCCAGGGACGAGGCCTCCACAACTTTCCTGGGCAACCTGTACCAGTGTCTCACCACTCTCACAGTAAAGAATTTCTAACTAATTTTTCCTCTTCACTGGGCGTCTGCCTCTCTTCTGAAAGCTGCTGCTGCAAATCACTTGGAAAAGATGTCAAAGCAATTTTCCTGGGTCTTTGCTTTGCCAACAGGATGGAGCAGCGAGCCGTGGCACTGAAGGGTTGCTGGTCCAGCTTAGGGCAGCGTGAACAAGACTCAAATAACTATTTTTTGTGTGGAAAGAAGATAGAAACAGACTAGCCTTCATGATACCGGCACTAATGAGACAACTATCCGTTAACAACGATAGGAAATCTTATAAATCGGGGGGTCTCTCTTATCATGCTGAATAACGGATTGTCCTTGCAGAGGGACACTGCAGAGCGGTGACAGTTTGCTGCATTATGAATTGTGGCTTCGTTAGACAGTGACAGAGCAGTGTGAGGGATGGAGGTGTGTCAGGCTGGTGCTCTCCTCAAAGCCTTGTCCTGATTGCTAGGCCTTGCTGGGCCTCGCCTCTCAGACTGCTACAGGTATTTCAATTAAGTTATAACATAGAGCTGCCTTTGCCGTAGCTAAATGCCTTTGAGAACTTGAGTTTGGTTTAGTTGTTTACTGTGCTAAGCCATGCTTGTCCTTATTCAAAAGTGTTTCTGAGCAGAGTTCATGGGAAAAAAAATCTATATGTAGTTTATCATCTTGCCTGACAGCATGCATCATGTCTGCCAGCATCCCTGGTTCCTCTGTTCTTGCCTTATGCTCTGTGGGAAAGGGTGTTTTTGTAATTATAGCTTTTATTTGATTAAATACAGTGGTGCACCTTAAATGTAAGCACCTGCACAATTCAGTACTGTGACAACAAATGAGGCATATTGAAATCAAATTCAAGAAGCTGATATAGAAAGAGATTCTTTATGGTGAGGGTGGTGAAACACTGGAACAGGTTGCCCAGAGAGGTTGTGGATGCCTCCTCTGAAATTGTTTAAGGCAGGCTGGACAAGGCACTGAGCAGCCTGATCTTGTGGGAGGTGTCCCTGCCTGTGGCAAGGGAGCTGGAACTAGATGATATTTAAGGCCCCTTCCAACCCAAGCTATTCTATGTATGATTCTATGATAGTAAAAGCCAGTTTGCCACAGCACCCTGAAGCTTTTAAAAACGAAATGCATGAGGAAGTTGGTGGTTCTGAACAGTTAGAGAAGATGCATTGCCTCTACATCTGCTGTGTTGTGCTCACTCTTCTGTCAGGGGCACCTGAATGTTGCATGTCACCACAGCTGACTAGACTATTCAATGTCCAACCAAAATTTTGATTTATTCTGGAATCATCCTCAGCAGGTGTAGCTATGTCCTGCCTGCACACTCAAATTATGATGTTGCTCATCTTTGCCAGCTGGAGAAACTTCCCAATGAAAACTTGGTCAACATATGCTTGATTAATTTTGAAATCTTTATTCAGCCTTCTGCTATTATTTAGTTTTCTGTTACATGCATTTCTTTTGTTTCTTCTGGTTTATGAGGCAAAGCTGTGAGGTACCTGTAGTGCAAAAGAGGTTTGTTTGCAGCTCCCTGACAGTTTGAAGGGCTGTCAGGCTGCCCCTGGCTGTGATATTGGTTTGTTTTAGCTACCTTACACGGGAGACAGCAGCAGTTGAGGGACTAGAACAGGTAAACATGCAAGCCATACAAGAAAATAGATAGCAGTTTCAAGATTAGTGAAATACTGGGACCCCCTCTGTCCCCATTTCACATGCTTACTCTCTACTCCCTGAACCTAAGAGAAGGCTGAAAGTAGTGAGAAGTGCAGCAAGCTGCATTTCCCTTTTGGTTTCTAAAGAGTAGTTGCTACTTTTCCTCAACTGAAATTGTCAAGACAGCTTTTCCTTGAATTGATGCTTAGCCCATGTCTGTGCCATGATGTCAGTGACATTTAACTGTGAGTTGTGTCTGCACGCTAGGGCTGGCTCTGCACCCTCTCTGTGAATTGTGGACGTTAATGCTTATTGTGAAATGAGAATAGATACCTACAGAACTGCTATGCATATTATTTTTAAATACCATCAAATTAAAATTTGAAAACGTTGATTCAAAAGGCCAGACAATGTTAGTTCATCTGTTCTGTTTCATGACTTTGCTAAGAATGTTAACTTGAATGACTTCAGGGCAGCCAGAGGAACTAGAAGAAGACCAGGTATCAGTGGACTTGCAAGAAGTGTGACAAGCATAAATGAAGTTTCTAGTGCATATCCCTAATAAAGCTGGAACTCTGTAAACAGAAGAACATGTTCACTGATTGTTTTAAATCACCCTTTTTTTTTTTTTGTAGACTTCCTTTGTTGTGGATGAAGTCAGTGGCATCATTAAAGAGGTAAATTAATATTTGAATTTGGTTGATCTAAGTGTAGATGTATGCTGTGTGCTGAAAGCCATTCTAGGAATCTGATAACTGGCATGTATTAGATTTCATGTGGGTTGCTCTTAAAGTACAGATTTTTGTATTAATGAATGCACATATTTTAAGTGGAAATTATACGAAGTTATAGTTGGGATATGTATTAAAAATACAGAAGATAATTAAAATTATTTCATATGCTCTTCTCTGCTTGCAGTGTGTCCCACTTAAAATTTCCAATAGGATCTTGTATGTTAAACCCTGTTGAGATAGATTTTATGTTTGAGTAAATAGACTATTCTGCATCTTGCTGTGTTCTTTTGTAATGCTTTTCCTCTTGTTTGAAATGTTGCTAAGAAACGTGAATTTCCTGGCCAGAAAATATCCACAGGGATTTAATTTTTTTTTTGTCCAGAATTCTTGAAGCATAGACTGGTGCAATCTTTTTCTTGTTGTAAAAATGGCTAGTTTGATCAGACTGTGTAAAGTAAGCATGCATGCTTTAATACATGCTCCTGTTTCCTGTGAATCTGAAATAATTGTGGTTACTCAGTAAGCAATTTCTATGAGGAAAAAAAGGTGTCCGTGAAAAGCACGCAGCTTTAATGTACTATTATTTACATCCTAAAGGGGAAACTATCTTCATAAAGGGTTGAAGGCTTCTGCTTTATTACTAACAAGTGACTCCATTGTTTTGATTTAGAGTTTTGTTTCCAAAATATTATTCTGATGAAAAATCTGAAGTTCATTTCCATAGAAGAGCATGTGCCAAAGAGCAATTGTTGTGTGCATTTTTTCAAGTCTGTTCAGGACTGTTTAAATGCAAGATCCTTTTCATAACTCTGGCTTCAGCACATTAGGATGGGAATTACAAATAATAAAAATCCATCAAAATTAAGTAAAAATTGAATCTATGATAATTTCCCCTATGCATGCTGTTATCTCTGTCCTACAAGGTTTTTAAAATTGAGAATACTTTCTGCGATCAATGTGGACAAGTTGTATTTAGGGTTTTTTTCCTGAAGGTATGAGATCTTCTCTTTATGATCCATTTTGGAAGGTGGGGGTGTATGTTTTGTAGATGAAAAACAGTGCAAATTATGTTTTGTTGCCAATAGGCCATAGAAAGTGCAATAGGTGGCAACGCCTACCAGCACAGCAAAGTGAACCAGTGGACAGCAAGTGTGCTGGAACAAACACTGAGCCAACTCACGAAGCTGGGGAAGCCTTTCAAGTACATTGGTGAGCACAACTGCTGCAACACCTCTCTTCTGATAAAGCTGGCACAGTCAAGTGCAATGATGGGCACGGGATGGGGAAAGATCTTAGCAAAATCCATGTATAAACGTGTAGGTGCCTACATGTGTTTGTATGTTCTGTGTTAAAGTGCTAGCTATAGATTAGTAAAAGCTTCTCTTCTAACAGTGACCTGTGTGATCATGCAAAAGACCGGTGCTGGGCTACATTCAGCAAGCTCTTGCTTCTGGGACAACTCCAGTGATGGTAAGAAACACAACCGTTGGAGTTTCCAGCTTGCAATTTTAATGCTGATCCCTTTAAGAATAGGGAGCATACTTCTCTTTGTTTCAAAGTACTATAGTTATGGAGTAAAAACAGATTTGCTATTTTTTTTCCATTTGGCTGTAATGCTAGCCCTGCTATATATATGAAATATTGTGAATGCTTCGTTCTCAAGATTCTTAATGTAAACAATTGCACAAATGCATACAAGGGCTTGCTTGATTATGTAATCACTGAATCTTTTTTCTCTCTAAAACCCTCTTTTGTATTTGTAGGAACCTGCACTGTGAGGTGGGAGAATAAGACCATGTACTGTATTGTCAGTGCCTTTGGACTTGCAATATAATTGCCTTGAAATCATTAATTCGTCTCTTTTCTGCTCCAGCACTCGATTCCATCTCTACTTAAACTGTGAACACACTCCTGGTTTTAATGTACCTTTTAAGTAACTTTTTAAGATGTAGCAATGTGGAAACATGCAGTTAGGTCATTTTTGTTTGTACTTAGTATTATACTAGTGTTGCCGAACTGTCTTAACACTTCAAGAATTTCTCTTCAAGGTGCTAATACTGAAATCTGCTGCAGTGTAAATGGTTTCTCTACATTGTTTTTTAAGACCAATATAAATCAGACACTGACTTTTCATACCTTGTACTTTTGGTTAGCATTAAATTATTGAAGTTCATAAGCATCAGTGTGGCTCATTTAAACCTAACTCTTCTGTTTTTAAAGAAAGGCAATTTTTTTGCATTCTGGAACTGATCAGCAAACTGCATCATTCACTACTGGAGGCAGCTACGTGTGATAAGTAGGGCTTGAAATTACCTGCTACCTCCTACACTGCTTTTAGTGACAGTAAGCGTGATGAGTTCTGATAGTTGGTGAAACATCATCCTGTCTGAAAGGGGCAAAAAGCTACAGCAAAATGATATGACTAAATGAGCAAGTAAGCCTCCTGCCTTTAGAGCAGCTGAGGAATAACAAAGCAAGTTTTCACCTTAGGCTTGGATTAGGTTTTTTCAGATGCTGTGCTGCCTTTGTAAGGAGTAGCTCGATGCCAGTGAAACTGACAGGTTTCCTTACAAAGCAAGTGTGGGAGAGCATTCCTGGGTGGGAGATAGTCTGAGCAACCGGCCTTTGCTTGTATTTGGGAAGCCCTGTCAAACGTTTCCAGAATCTGGCTCTCAGCTGAAACTGTTCAAGATTACTCGACTCCAGATACAACATGATGTTTCTGTGACCAGGAAAGATGTAATACTGGGGAATGAAATGACAGCAGAGTATTTGTTTTACTTAGTGCTGAGTGCATCCTCACTGGGGTAACTCCAGTTGTTGTATCCAGACTGTAGAAAAAAAAACCTGTGCTAGGCAAGGTTTCAACCCTCCTCCTTCCTATACATTTCTGTTGTCCATTGGGCTAAAAAAAATGCCTTTAGCAGCAGGTTTTGACTTGTGCTGGGGTTCAACCCCACCCAGAAAATGGACCATGTAGGAGACCACTCTAAATAGAGTGCAACACGTGGATTGCATTTGCAATCTACCAGTTATGGCTTGGAAAGAAGATGATGCTGAAGATGCATCAGCATAATTAATCTCTAAACCTTGGGTTTTTTTTATTAACAGGCCAGTGGGTTGAAGGTGGGATAACCCTTGCTGGGCGCTGCCTGGTAAGCAGGAGAACATCTGACAGGATCCACCTTTAGCAAAAAGCTAGCTGCCATTGACATTAACCGTTATGGTTCTACTGCCACAATGACCACAACAGGCTTTGCACAGCTGCTGCAAAAACATTTGAGAAGCCAGGTCCCCTTTGTGAACTGGTTAGTGTGTTAGGAAAATAAGCAACCCATCCCTCTCCCTTTAGACCAGGCAGTATAAGCGAAGAAAAGCACAATCCAACCCAAATCATACCTCCCTAGTTGACAGAGCCTCCTGGATCACATCCTTAGGCAATTAACCAAGTTTAACTATGCGTTGCTAGAAAGGAAATAAAACCAAGACTCAATATAAAGATATAAAACTTTATTAATAATTAATATATTTAACAATTATTATGCACATGAAGTCTTCCAAGAAACTCAATACCCCATGTTTGCTTCAAGTAAAATATTGGTTTTTCCTTCATATTTTGTATTAGCATGAAGTCTTCTGGCATAAATGGATAATTTGCTGTCATTAACACAACTTCTATACACATATAATATGCAACACATCCTCATGCACGCTTTCGCCAAGCAGCATTTAATTACAACTTCTCATTAAACAGAGCACTTATACATTTTTATACCATTTTGGTACACTATTTGTCCAATTTTCATTTTACATACTTACAAACTTGTAGAAAAAGTTTTACAGTGATGCAAAGGTTATTACTGGCATAAGCAAAAGGAAATGGGGGAAAAATTAGATGACCATGGATACAAAGCTGGGTTTTGGAGCAGGGAAAGATAACAGATCAAAGTCTTTCGTAGCTGGATCCACCCTCCCATTTTCCCCAGGATTAATGCCACAGGTTGGTTGCATGCCTTGTTCCCAATTGCTGTTAAGCCTCATGCTTCCTATTCTTTGCCAGTCCTAGGAAAACCGTGTTTTTAAAGCAAATGCTGCAAAATGATGGCTCATGGTAAATGATTACTGACTTCTTAAAGGTCCTCTTTGATCACTGTGTACATGTACTATTAAATAACTTGCATCTGTGTAATTGATGGCNGCTGCAAAATGATGGCTCATGGTAAATGATTACTGACTTCTTAAAGGTCCTCTTTGATCACATGTACTATTAAATAACTTGCATCTGTGTAATTGATGGCATCTCCTTTAGAGCAGGAATGCCACATTGTGGGGGCTTTTTGCATAATTTTCCCCATTTTATACTGTTGCCCTAGCAAAGGAAATATTTAATTACTTAGCAGTAATGAAAGGAGAGCACAACTGGTTTCTTACAAGGTCTCGTCTGTTTTACCCTTAGATTACAGTACGTTACTCAGAGGTGCCACTACTCCCAAACTGTTTACAATCCATACAGTAATCTTCAAATACTGTCTCTGCTTTACAGTTATGGAACTGAGACATTTGTTGCTAGCACAGCTACTCCTTATCCACTTCACTGCTTTTGCCTTTTTCTGGATAGTGAATGTGACAGTGCTTCCACCAAGCTCATCACTCCTGCACTTTTGAAACACCAAGTTATTTTACATGGCAAACACTGCTTAAATATAGTCTCTAAAAGTAACACTTTCTCACGGTTTCTATAGTGGAATACACATTCTCAGCTTTCCTATTTCCACTGAGGTGATGTTTTTTTCCCTAAGCTGCTCTCACACCATTTCTCTTGACAGTTTGTTTGCATTAACTTCCCCACATCACTACATTCCAAGTCAGATTAAAATTATTTTTGTTAATTACTGGAACCCTGAAGTGTGACACTGTTTCAGCGTTAACTGCTATGACCAGCTCAGATGGTGATAAGAATCACTGATATACTTTGCACAATGGTCAAGTCTAACATTTTCTTTCTTTGAAACAACCTAGGTCAGAACGAAACAATATCAGAACCAAAGAGAGCTGAATATACAGGGATCATGTAAATATCAGATTCTGAAGACCTAATTCCTGCACCAGTGAAAATCCTACTACCTACTCCAACAAGAATCAAAAGGAACCGGGGAGCGCAAATGATGCTTAGATGGCTCCCAACTCTAACTTTGCAAATCCAAACAGGTGTAAGCCTCCTAGTAAAAATGAGACTCTTAGGATACTTGTTAAAGTCTAAAAGGAAGTGCAGAAGGTACAGCTTGCTACAGTTCACTGCGGGGAAAAAAAGCCACCACTAACTTGAAATACTTCTTTAATGTTTTCCTGTATGGTCTCCTGAAGAGATGCTAATTTACAGTGAGGGTGGTGAAACACTGGAACAGGTTGCCCAGAGAAGTTGTGGATGCCCCCTCTCTGGAGGTGTTCAAGGCCAGACTGGACAAGGCACTGAGCAGCCTGATCTAGTGGGAGGTGTCCCTGCCAATGGCAGGGGGGTTGGAACTCAATGATCTTTAAGGTCCCTTCCAACCCAAACTATTCTATGATTCTATAATTAATTAAGAAATTAAACAAAAAAACTTCCTTTCCCCAAAGCAGTTTCCTTGTTTCAGTCATGCTTTGGCTGCTAAGAATACATGATCCCTGATGCACAAAGTTTTACACTGCAAACACCCTGCACAAATTTCTCATCTCTTTGTAATTTTAGAATGTTATCTCCCTTACACACAGAATATCTGACCACACTTGTCTTTACCAGAGCAACAATTTAATCATTTAACCTGCATTAGTTTATGACAGGAATGATGCAACCACATTAAGCAGTTCTTTTGGTCCTCTCTAAGCTGACTGCTATCTTGGGAAGTCTCCCCTTCATGATCTTCAGCTGCCAGGAGTGGTAATTGTAATTGGAATGGTCTAGAGCAGTTGTCACATCAAAGCAGAACAAATCTTTTTCTTCTATGCCACTCAGCAAATCTAGTAGGATTTCATTGCACTCCTCTGCTGAACCTAGTTTAATGACGGGTACAACTCCCTAGTGGAAACCAGCACCATTTTCTGTCTCATGCATTAACAGTACTGAGAGCCTTTTCTACAGCAGCAGGTCAGAGAATTTTTACAGGATAAATCACAGTTATGAATCCATGAAAGAAAAAAAAAAGAGACTTTCAGACAGGTCAAGTACCTAAAAACAAAAGTAGTTCGAAACAAACAGCATCCAGTTAAATAGAGAATGGAGCAATGGTGTAGAAGAAAACCAACTTCAAATAGAGAAGCAGCAGCATTGTACTAGGAATACTCTATTCCCGTGTAACTATTCCAGCAGAGACTGGAACACAACCACCAAGTGCACTAGTAGAAGTTGTGCTCAGTACAGGTGGCTTCTGTGGTATGACAAAACTGAGCTATGCACAGAACACGACTAAAAGATAAGTCTCGGGTATGTTCCATACATGAGCAACCACAGTTGTTCAGAGGATGTAGAAAAAATCTGGTAGAAAAAGCCTCTAAAAATGAAATGTTCACTGTCTACGACACTTTCATAGTTTCATATTTAAGCGTAACAACCTCTTTCAGCATACAAAAAACCTAGAAAGATAAGTACTGGCTTCTTTCTGAGATTTGTTGTTGCCAAAATATTTCTACTTGAAAGGACTTTAAAAGAAATCAAAACAAAAACCAAAACAAACACTTCTGTTGTGGTAAAATATGTTATGAAACACACATTATACAGATAATTTTGCACCTCGGAGGCTATTTTGGCTCACTCGAACTTCACTATTTGCACATATCCCACACTTAGAAATCTGGTAGTTTCATTTACTGAATTTTAAAGATGGTTTTAAGTCTGTATCACTTCTTCAAATGAAGAATGGAAAGTCTGTGTTTCCTTCAATTTAAAAAAAAAAAAGAGAGAGAACTATAAACCACTTAATTCCCTGCCTCAAGCTCAAAAGACTATGGTAAAAAAACTGAGAGGGAAATGAGGCACGTCTTACAGCAGTGGACAGTATCTGAAGGAGCTAAGACAAAAGCAGCAGCTGAAGAACAGTATGCTGTACAGCATCTGCAACAAAAATCAAAAAGCAGCATGGAAGCAAATTTTAAATCACATAATCAGCAACATTTCTAAGTGGAAACAGATTTTAGTCCATAGACATCCTTCCATCTTTTATAAGATGTGTAAAAATTTTGGTTTCTTAAGATTTCACCACAACATTTTCAAGCATTCATTTTTTTCAGTTTTAACATTGTAAACAGAAATATAAGCAGGATGTCTTTCCTGGGAGTTGGTGTTCAGGTGACAGCAGACTAAGGAAGCCAAAAAAGTTGTCCATCTAGGAAAACTTCAGGATTGGTTTAATTACAACTGAACAAGTTTGTCTGCATCAAAATCACTCACTGTCCGATTCTTCTTTATACTTAGCTCTAATAGCTTGGCCATTCTGAAGTGGCATTTCTTCATAGTCACTCCTGTGAAACAGACATTTAGTAAAAATTCTAAATTACATTGAGGCATCAAACTGTTAGTTGAGTACGAAGCTCGTATGTCTGTCTGCCTTCATTGTTGGAGATATGAAAAATATACTGTATTCTCTCCAAAGGATGATACATAGTAAAAGTTATCTAGTAACTAAATTCACTTTTCAAGAATTCCTAGAGAAGCAAGCTGGTGGGTGCTACTACTACTACTCATCCAACTAAACAAAGTCAAGCTATCTCACACAATGCCTACAGCTAGTCTAGAACAAACTCTTATCAGGTTACTGCAGTATTAATCCCATCCTCACAGTCACAACTATTCGTGTCCTTGTTAGGAGGTGAAAACTGCAAGGGCAGATAATGAGTCTGTTCAGAGTCTATGCAGAGACATGTAACTAGGGCTGGTTTTCAGTGTGACTGTCATTCTCGTATTATATAAGGTCACAGAAGACCAGGAATTGTTGTTAGATTTCATTTCATTAAGTGATGGACATTTAAGAAGAGCCGTTCTCCTTCCCTAAAGCATTTATGTATGAGCTGATTCTTTGCTAACTCCACGTGGCTCCTGCAATCCTTCCTAGTTTAAAAGTAAGTCCTTCCACATCTCTTGCTGCCCACATGACCTGTCAGCATCCTAATACTTACCTGTCTGTATCAGTGCCTTGGCAATCCCTTTTAGGAACCAAAAAAAGAAGAAACAAAATGACGTGCATTCTCATTGCATTTCTGTTTCAGAACATTATGTTTAGGCAGAATAGTGACCTACACTAGCAAATTACAAAGCCTTCACTTATTTAATGAACAAAGAATATTACAAAAATGCACACTTAATAGCAACTCTCCATAGGTATTTCATAATCTTACCCATAAATCACATCATCATCTGAATCATTCAGCATAGAAAAAGCAGGATTGTCTTTCAACTGTGATTCTGGAAAACAAATAAGGGTTAATTTAGCACATTAAGTAAAGAAATGTATCTGCACTTACAATCCAATATGGAAGAAACAGACTTGACAACTTCCAAGACACCTACAACTACAATTAGCAAAAGTATATCCAAACAGGAATTCTCTCCTTTAAGTTCTTCACCCTTTAGCCATAACATCATGGTATTCTGAAGGGTTAAGAAGATGACATTACTAGTCAATCTTAGTATTAGTTAGATATGCTCCATCTTGTATAAGCTGATTTCCTCCCTTGTGCTCAGTCCTATGTCAGATTACTCCAACCTGCACATAAGAATAATTAAGCCAGACTTCATTATTTTAAATCGCTATTCAAAAGTTCATAAGCATTTAAAAAACACAGACCTCAATAAAATCTTGATTATTTCTAAGTTTCAAAATGCAGACTGAAGTTGTAATCTCTTGTATGGAAGTCAATGATTAGGCAGTTATTTTCCCTCCTTGTAATAGATGAAAGATGGACTTGTGCTTTTATGGTGAGGTAAAAGGAAGCACATACTTTCTGCTGGCTGTTTAATGGTAATTCTCTCTACCTTGTTTCAGTCCTTCATTTCCTCCATACTCTGTGCATCTTAGCTGTAATTCACAATCACATGCAAGGAAAATTCAATCCATGAACACTTTATAAATGTATATTTCCAGGCAGTTTTTTACTTTCTGTCTCCTACAAGCTAATACTTCTTGTAACCCAACAGCAAATTTTTACCTTTATCCTTACCTAACATTTCTCTTGTTTTTCTAAATGGAAAAAAAATAACAGTTCAAAACATCTCTACTCTAAAAAGTTTAGAGGAAGGACCAGCTCCACTATTTAGCACATTCTCCCCACAGTGTGCAAAACTAAGGTACTAAATAACCTCATATAGGTTCCCTTTCCCATAAAAGGTTGGACAAGCTGATCCTTCCAGGTCCATTCCAATTTGAGTTGTTCTATGATTCCATATTTATACTCAACACTTCAGGTGAAGAAGGCATTTAGTATAAAAAATTTATTTTACCAAATAATTATCTGTTAGAGAGGGATAATGCTTTGTAATCATCACAATCATCCTCTGTGTAGGAATGCAAAAACAGAAATGCCATTTATTAAATCCTTTAACTCTCTACATGGGGTCTGCGCAGTCCTCCCCTCAGAGCAATTTTCCCAAAATTTTCCCACATTCAAGATCATCTTCACTCCTACTTTTCCAGCAGCGTATCACCTATTTCGGCATGCCAATATCTTAAAGTTTGTTAGAAAAAAGTACTAATGCAGAATCATTGATCTTCAAGGGCCACCTGTGAGTTAGTGCAAAAGCACCCTATTGATTATAAGCTTGGTCTAAGTGCATTCTAAGATTTCCCATCTAGCCGATTAGCTGTATATATTTTACACATTTCTTCACATTTCCAATACTAATTTGCTCAGGAACAGTGCAGCTTCTGATTATGTTAAAGCAAATAAAAACAGAAATGAAACAACTAAAATACGAAGATGTTACACAGCATCTGCTAAAATGACAAATCTCATCATCTGAGTTTGCCACACAATTGCTTACACTTACCATAAAGTGCATTCTTTGAGGGAGAATACACAAAGGCTAACGTGTAGAGATAAAAGTTCAATAAACCATAAAATGATAAGAATTCTGCTGGTAGTAAGTGTCAAGGACATTGCTCAGTATTGTTCCTTACATATTATCTTTGGATGCAAGACCCAAAACATACATAAGCTGTTTCAGTGACAGAATGTTTACCTTACTGAAGTTTGAGAGCATGAATGGCTAAACAAAACTCTGGGTTTTTTTAAATTCTATTTCTCACATATTTTGGTGCGTCCATGCCAATTGATACAGCAACCTGAATTCATACAGCAAATGCAGCCAAATCTGCCCCAATAGCTGGCTGAAATTACATGAATGCATGCATATCTAGGCTTTCATTCCTTTTGAAGAGTGTAAAATGCATTTGTGATTTATGGAATGTAAACAAGTTAGACTGAAACTCTCTTGGCTCAGTCTTCACAAACAGCCATTACAAAATGCTGACAAGAAACTATAAGCAAAGTGGACTGATCTTCAAAAGCCCACCTAGGGTCAAAGGTCTCAGTTCTTAGGTACATGACTTCTAAGCAGTTTCTGCATGAAAACAGATCAAGAGTCTTAGTTGAGCAGTGTCACAGCACAAGGATATAATTCTGATAATGAGTTGACAGTTCAGCAACAAAGTTGTCCTGTAGAACTTGTGCTCCAAAGCGTAGGTAGAGTATGACAATGCTGAGGAAAAAAGTTCATGTTAGTGTATTGTGTCTTTAAGCTGCAAAATTCATTTTCATAGTTCAAAATTAGGAATGATTTCTCATTTAAAGCAGTCAGATGAATAAAGTGGAACACCCTCCCCGTGGTCTCTTTCTCTCAGATTTCATCCACTACAGACAACAGGACCGTAATATGAAATATCTGACTCAAGTGGAGGAGACAGATATTAACAATAATTTAAGAAAATAATCCTGAACTTCTGCTTTGACTAAGTGAAGTTTACAAAGTTCCAAAAGAGGTGATCAGTGCTTTTTAGATCACTCAGCAGTATAGAAACCTCTCTGCTAAGCGAACCTCTAAATTTTGCAGTGTATCGCTGTGGTAATGGAAATAATATAAAGTTAGCTCTAAAAGTCTCAAGAAGAGTTAAAAAGGGAAGAAATGCTTGCCATAAAAATCGTATCAAAAGATTCCTCAGTTTTACAGACAATTTTGTCATCAACAAAAAACAAAAAAAACAAAGCCCTGGAAAATAGGTTACAAAATTACTATATGGAGAAACATACTTTGAAAAGCCTTACCTAATGACAAGCACTACAAAGGTTAATGCAGTCAAGAATTTTAACTTGAGATCTGAAAAAAATTGAGAAAAGTAGTTGTTAATGAACATACACCTACATCTGGGAGAATCAAAAGAAGTAATCCTTACCAACATAAGGCATGTTACGAAGTTCTGAACATGCCCTTACAATCAGGAACAAAAGGTAGAGAATGTACATGGTTGCCACCACAAGGAAGAAGATTTTCATTCCCTGTAAGAACAGCACTAGGTTTTATTATTTAACGAGATTTGGTCTATTCCCTCATCCCTCAGTAAAGATCATTGTTTCCCAAATTAAATCATAGAATGATCCATTTACTCAGGGAAAGCAGGATCATAAAAGGAAGTGCAAAATGAGGATGGCTACATATCAAGGTAGGTTTTGGGGGTTTGTAAAGAAAGAAGATTTAATAGGAGCCATCATTTTGTTCGCTTTGTTCAGTGAACTGAATTCTCAATGGTTTTGTAAAAACACACCTCCTGAGAACAACACAAGGACCTACATAAATCAGATCTTCCTTTAAAACAAGAAAGTCTGACATTAAATAGGACAGAGGATCTTGGTAGGAGGAATGATTTAATAAGAGGCTTAAACTTATAGTGTTGAGTCTCTAGATTTGCAAGACAATTACTCTTCTAAATGAGATGGTGCTCAATATGCATGATCTAAAGCAAAATTGAATGTACCTTGATCAGAATAAGACCAGCATTTGCCATTACCTAAATTGTACTACAGATTTCAACAGAAGAACAAATCCTCTTTGTATTGCCTAATTACATGTGACAAATTAACAGGAAGAAAACATTTCTGTCTTACCTGGAAATTACCAGTGTCAACCCTGTATTGATATGTAGGATCATGCACTTCATTAACACTAGAAAAGATTCAAAATGGAAAATTTGTACTTACACCATTACCAAAGACCAGGTCAAAAGCTGTACTGACCAAGAAACCATGAACAAAGAGAAGGTTTAAGTTTTATATATGGAATTTACAATTAAAAGGTTTTTTACTGTATAAACTGTTGCAATGCTACTCAGTCCCAGAGTCATGACAATTTATATTAAATGGCATCCTCCTTCCCAAACCAAATTTTCAAGGAACACAGAGAATTTATGTTGTGAGCATGTCTTATCTCCCCACTTATTTTTTAGAAAATGCATAATCTTGTAAATTCCTACAACTGTAGGACTTAGTGGATTTAGTGTTTAAACTTATTCTTGGTGATAATAATTATACTGAAGAAGTAATTCTGGTACAAGCCCTTTCCTCATCACAGTTCTGTTGATTGGGGATTAGCACTAATATTTCCTGCAATTGCACTGCTTTCAATAGTGTCCAGTGGCATGGAGAAGGTTAGAAGGTGTCTTCCTTCTGAGAAATAAGAGACAAATGCTTAAGACCAAAAAACTGAGGAAGTTTTTAGGTGGGGACAGTGGCATCTTTATGCTGACAGATGGTAACACTTTGGAAAAAAAGAGATAAATACTAAAATAAGCAAAATAACTAGAGAGACAACATTGTGTCAATAACATGACTTGAAAAAGTTTGGTCCTGCTGTGTCATAACTAACTACAGATATAGCACTAGAGGGAGTACTGTAGGGAGCCATGACATATTGAAAATACTGATTTCTTGATCTCACTCTGATTTAGAAAATTATGTACCATCTATTAGATGATCCATAAGGAATTTGGTTTCCTGCATTAGTCATGGTTTGTAAAACAGAAAGATGTAAGAATTTGAACTCCAACCCCATACCATAATTGGAGCATTAAGAAATCCATACCACTAATTACAAACAACTTGCTCATTCTTGAACACACGTTACATTATAAATTACTTACGTTTGCCATATTCCCAATGTAACAGAGGCCAGCCACAGTAACCCAACAATAAAGAATTTGGGCAGATAGAAAGTTAAACACTTCCTTTCCCCCTGTTGAGAAAACAATAATGTGATGAAGTAGGGAATACACACTTGAGATTTCATTGTTTCTTGACAGAAAGAAATAGCTATCATAGTTCTTTCATTCAACTTGTAGTAGATTAAGAGATTCATCTCCTTTTTTAACCCACATAGATAATTACAGAAGATATAAACTATAAGGAATATGCTCCAGAATGCACATTATTTTATGCAGTATTTTAAAGTGGTTTAAAAAACACACAGTTGCTATATACAACAACAAAACTCTTCAAGCAAGAACAAAGCAAAATGGTATCATAATTCAAAAGACTGTGTTGCAGTAGTTTAGAGGATAGTCCCATCTATCTCATTGATGTACAGCAGCTTTAAGACTTTACTACAAGTTTGTCACATTGTACTTCAAGAATAAAACAAATGCTTCTCTTTAAAAAAAATAGGTAACATTTTTGTTACCTTTTGAGAGAACTGAAAAAATATGTACTGCCTGCTTACAAGTAATAATGTTGCATCCTCACCTGTACTCTAATACCATGGTAGACGCAAAGCCAGAACAACAACAGTGCACACAGAAACAGTGACTGGAATAGATCATCCAGCATTCCAGGAAACCAGCTGTTCACCAGAAAAGAAAGAGGGAAAAATGGATCTGTAACAACAACAACAACAAAAAGTCAAAAAGGGGAAAAAGCAGTCTCTTCCATTATGAAAAGTAAAGCAGAATTTATCTTCAGAGGAACAAAAAAACCCCAGATAATGCCCCTCACTTTCATACACTTGAAAAAGTTTGTTTGGTTTGTTGTTTTGGTTGATTTTCTAATATAGTTTTCTGAAGCCACATAAAGAGGTGCTTATTAATTCAAGGCCAAATTCCATTTTGACTTCTCCTCTTTTTTATTTTTATTTTTTAAAGATTTTCTGGAAATTCCAGGATATACCATTGTATAGCAGCAGGAGGGGAAGGAGGATGGACATCCATTTCTGTTCAATACCCCAATCTCTCATGGAGAATTTCCGCAGGGAATGTGCAAACAGACACTACAAAATAGTAACAACAAAATAATTTAAGAAAGGAATACAGTCTAAATATTTTTACCAGAGTAAGGAGATAACACGATACATTGCAAACACAACTTCACGAGGCTTTTGTTACTGGGAACACTGTAAATCAGGAGCCATATGTCCTATCAAAAAATTCAGGTTTGCTGTCTTACCCCACTGCAAATTATTTAAACTCAAGCAATATGAGAAGGAGATTAGTTAGTACCTTGCAAATCAACAATGTATGAAAAAATTATGGCTAATTCCTCTGCATTTTAGGTTTTTTGTTTTGTTTTTAAATTCCAAACACTTCTTACACAGGGGTCAAAGAGGTTGGAGGAGAGATATAATGAAAACCATAGCGTAATTTAGGTTGCATGCGACCTCTGGAGGTCATTTCGTGCATTATCACACTCATGGCAGTGATGAATTTAAAGTTAGAACAAGGGCATATTCAGACGAGTTTTGCTCATTTGCAGAGATAGAGTCCACATTCTAGGTATCCTATTCCAATATTTGAGCCTAACTGCATTGTCAAAGGTTTTTTTTTCAAGCATCTAATCACAATTTGCTTAGCTTAAGTAGATTTTTTCTGTTCAATTCAAAATCAAAGTTCAGAAAAACAAGTTTTCCCATTTATCTTATTTTTTCAATGCCCTACTACTTGTAAAAATATAAAAGCAGCAACTACATAAGTATTTTAGGAACATTTTTTACATGCATTTAGTGACATCTCAATTCTGCTGTTGGGAGCTGTTACTAAACACAACACTACAGAGCAGCATTATCAGCTGCTTTAGTAATATACTCCACAAAACCAAAACAAAATCTTACTGTGACCATAAAAGTAAAAACTACAAAGACAAAGCGGAACCATATCTCCACTTGTGAAAACGTTGGATTGTAGGTCTTCCACTACAAGAAAACAGAAGAAAAGCAATGAATGGACAATGTTTTGACAGGGTGCATACGATGTCAATAATTAGCACTTTCTGCAGATACTGTAAACTTTGTATCCATAGGACTACCTGATGAAAAAATAAGCAAAGCCAGCCTAATATTCCTGCTTCTCTTTTATACTGCCACTTTGTGACATACTGAGTGTCCTGTCATGTGCTTAAGCATTTCTTGAGACAAACTGGATGTTCTTCATTAATTTCACTTGAACTTTCATTCAAAGTCTGAATGCCAATAATTGAATAAATTCAGAATGTTTGTCTTTATTACCAAGGTCAGACGCATAAATTGATAATGAACAAGCTGAAAAACTATAGTCAAGTTTCCTGTAATGCTTTTGTTCTCTTAGGGCTATTTGCTTGTTTGAGGAGCAGAAAAAAGAAAGTTCAGTAAGGAAAAAATACATTAACTACTTAGAAATAAAGAATTTCTTTTTTCTTTAAGAAGAAAAAGCTGCTTCTTCTAATTATCAGAAAGGCACAAATATTTATTATAATGTGCCAGGTTACATAAACTCTGCTCTGCTAAAAATTATGTCGCACATGGCATTGTTCTCCTTTGAATCTACTTTTGAAATTTAAGCTCCCTGGTTCATTGAAAACTTTGGTTCAGGAAAGCAGGGGTTTGGGTGTAAGATTTTTGATTTAGTGCATAGGTTTGCTTTAAGGGCAGCCTGCAAACTGAGCTAGTTATTTCACTGGGAATAATTATCTTGAATTAATTTATTAACCTGCTTATTTTAGCTGAATAAACATTTTTCTGCTCCTCATAAACACAGGATATAATGCATCATTTTTCTTTGAGTTTCTTAAATCGTTCTAGTTTATGCTTTGTAAAGTTTGGACAAATCTTGTTAATTCATATACACCATTGAAAAGGTTGAAACAGATATGCTTTGGAGAGGCAACATCTCTATAAACAAATACAGAAAACTGGATGTTCTGGCGTAGCCTGCCTACTGTTGAAAATACTTCCCAAGAATTTGATTAAATTTTCCTGTTCTAGAAAATAGCATCAGCAGTTCTGAAAAAACAATCTTTATAATGTTTAAAACATTGAGCTAGACCCTTATTAACAGCAAATGCTATAATAGTTCTGACATTAATAGTGACAGAAAAATTAATTATGATACATCTTTATCTTCAAAAATTAGGTAATTTTATTACAGTTAAAGCAAGCTTCTACAGTAGTAATAATTAGAGATTTCTTTTGCCAGCACAAAACTTTATACTTACTATGAAAGTAATATTCTGGATGGTTAACTTATTTAGATCTTCAAAGCTAACAAATATGTTGTACTGAGTGTAGTTCAGGTAGCCAAGGTGAGCAACAATGATTTCACTGCATTTCTGTGAACATATACAGTGAAGAAAAGTATGTGAAGTACTTCTATTAATTCCAGAACATGCACTGTTAGTATAGGCTTTAGAATTTGTTTCCAAGTGGTCAGATATTGATGATATTTATTATATGCCCTACTATTCTTGATCAGACAAAGTAAGACACAAAGAAGACCCACAGGTAAGTTCTTGAATGATTACCAACAAATCAGGAGAAACTAATGAAGTCACTCAGCAGGATTAAGGGCTGAACCAATAAACAAGGCTAACTTTTCACTTAAGTTGCTGAAAGCAACTGCTTGCAGCACCAGGAAGGATCTGAATAACTATCAATCAAACTCTAGGTCATCGGATTAGGCTATGTTATGCTAACTCATTTGTAAAAGTTATAAGAAAAGATAAAATCCAAGCTCATTGCTCTCTTGGCAGCGTGCAATTAAATCTAACAGAACACTGTAAATTAATTCCTGGAAATAACATATGTATTTGTTTACATACAGAAAGAAAACACATGATTTATCCTATGTGCCTATCACAAAAAAAATGCAGCTGTGCCCTCCACAAAGGGCTTTTCTCTGTAGAAACTGTTTTGGATGTCTCTTAAGTTTAAAAAATTCAGTGCAAATTATACTACAAACTCAAAATCTTAAACATTTCTTTACAAGTGGCAAGACACTTGGCTCCTCTAGAACACAAATGCCAATTGAGTTTAACCAGACTTTGTGATAGGTTCCAGGAGAGAACGTTTTTCTACTCTGGAGGACTACATCAAATCTTCTACTACAATATTTCTTGCTTCAGTGCTGCTACATCTGTTTAAGTGGCTAAGCAGCACATACCACTTTGCTGGCACAGAGCTACTCTAACAAGAAACAGGGGCCTTTAAGGGGCAACGGACACAGGTCATTGAAGGAAATAGAAAAAGACAGATCGTATCTTGCTCAGTATTACTAGCTAGGCTGCAGTTATAAATGAAACTGTACTTCCGAGTCTTTCCTGAGATATGCCAAACAGATATGTTCTCCTCACATGCAATGTAGTGTAATATGCACACAAATAAAGACAATGTACTGCACCAGTTTTCTTTAAGCAGACACATACTTGTGCACAGCTGAGTAATCTTGTCCGGTTGTGAACTTGGTTATTAACATACGGGGTGCTTCCATCCTTCACCACTCCAAGTACTTTAACTGTCATAGTAACATTCAATTTGAGGGACACTATAAAAAAAAAAAGAGAGAATATTAAGCTATTGCTACATGCAGAAATGAAGTTTCAAATAGTGTTCCAAATATACAAAAACACATATCCAAAGATGACTGAAGTTATTCAGTTATGCTTTACTGGAAAAGGGATCCAATATATCAATTGAAAAAAAACCCCACAAAACCCTTCATTTACATACTTAGACAGTAAATCACAAATGTCCTGAACTGAATCCTGACATATTAACAATTACCAATACACTATTTCTAATATGTTAACAGGAAATTTAAACTGAAAAAATATCACTAGAGCCTGAACATCTAAGTTCCCCCAAAATGAAGGAACAGAGAAATAGATTCTCCAGATACTGCTTTCAAAGAAATAACAAACTAATGCCATACAACTGTTGCTTCCAGTTCTCGAGATTAGTGCTCTCCAGAGGCAGGGCAGAGAGAAACTGTGACAGAGGAAAACACCACCAATCATAGCCAGAAGGCAACATGATCACGTATATGACAGATGAAATTAAAGATACAGTACACAATACACAGGTTGCTATACAAGTTCCCTAAGAATTTGGTAGATTCTCACCATCTTGCTGATCCAACTCAATCACACAGGTCAGCCACAGCTGCTGATTGTAAGTAGACAGTGGTGGTGAACTTAAATTAAATGGCTTCAGCTGTAAAAAATCCCACAAGGTTAGTACCTGTCATTATTCTGTTAATTGATGTAACTAGAAATTGTTACAATGAAGAAAAACATTATGTGACAATATTCTTGGGAATAGATCAAGTACATTCTACTGTGCGGACAGTACATAAGCAGCTCAAATGCAAGTCTTTCAGAGAAGTAGCTTAAACAGCACATGTATTTCACAGAGCACTGAACTAAAGAATGGTATGACTACTTGAAGCACATAAAAGCAGCAGCAGTATAACAAAAAAAATTAAGATACAAAATGCAAAATCTTGAGACCTAGCCTTAAAATAAAAAGTCATTTCTAGCACTTTACATCAAAAGTCAGGTTTGTGACCTCCCATCTGTTACACCGTTTTGAACCTATTAAACTACAATAATGGAAACAACAAATATTTTTCCACTAGGTTTTCTAAAAATCCCACATTAATTTCAAAATCATGGAAGACATAATTAGCAGATAAAACCTCCCTGTAGGAAAGACTTTTCTTATTTGATATAAAAATATGCTTTAAAAAGACATAAAAACTATAATCCAAACTTTATGGGTGATTAATAGATTTAAAAAAAAAAAACCAACACCCAAACCAACATTCCAGTGTCTTTAAAAAAAAAAAAACTTAAACCCAAAATGAAACTGCAAAACCTGTTTAACACTTTCACAAAATACTTCCAATATTAGGTTGACAGTGAAAAACTAGTCAGAAATAAAAATGCAACGTGAAGATTCATGTTAGGAATGTCATGCAGCATTCTTGGCTGCATGACAGTGAACAGTTAACAGTTTCCCAGATGAAGAAATTAAGATCACAAGAGGATTATCAATAGTTGCCATTGAGAGCATTGTTTTCCAGTTTATGATCTCAGCTACTATTTCAGGATTCCCTGCAAGAATCTCCAACATGAACTCACAAGGGAATCCTATCAACACACAAGTGTTACTTTGTCAGAGAATAATGGGAAGAAACATACAGAATTCTCTACCTGCTGACCAAAGTAAGAGAGTACCAATTGCTGCTGAGCCACTTATGAATTAACACAATGGAAGTATAATACTGCACATTCAATTTCAAACTGGAAAGCACCATACGGCAAAGATGTTTTCCAGTAAAGATCTAAGTAAGTAACTTGGAGGAAGGAGGGGAATGTTTGGGATTACTAACATCAAATAAAGCCATTCATGGAGTCCAATGATATTTATTAACCCTTACCTTTAGGCTATTATTTAAGTCAGTTCTTGCTACAGAAGTTTCGATTACATTAGGACCTACAGAACATATAAGAAGGAAGAAAGAAATCAATATTGTTTATTACTGTTAAGTAATGACATAAATACAGGATTTCAAAACACAGTACAGAGTACCTCTGTGCAAAGCAGGTAAATAATATCCCACTTCTCTGATGTTTAACCTGAAGAACAAATCCCTTAGACATTTCAATACCATTTGTAAACTTGGTCTGAACTTTCAAATATTTTTTAAGAGTTGCAGCCACAGTATTTTTAGGCACAACTAAACAGGAAGCAAATTATAAATCCTGAACTCCAGGACAGAAAACCTGCATTTGTACTCTAAACTCCTACAATAAATCACAAGCTAAACAGTAGACTGCAATCCTGAAAGTACTCAGCTATAAAAAAGCTAGCCACGCACCGGTGCACTGTTATTACAGCAACTTGCAGCTTAATTGAGGGCTGCAAAATCCACCTGAAAAAAAACTCACCATATTTTATGGCACTATAAAGTTATCTCTAGACAAACTTAGAATTACCTGATGCACAAAGGCATTAGCATTATGCACTCAAATACAATGGGATGTGTTTCCCATGTACCTGATCCTTGACTGCAGTGCTTTATGGGCACTGTGCTCTTTTTATGTACAAGTACTGTACTTGCTTGTAAAATCACAATAAAAGAACTTTATGGCTAGGGCTGGATCTTCATCTCAGTGGTGAGTACAAGCCAAAACACCCAAGTTTGTTTAGAAACAGTTCTCAGACTGGATCCATCCTTTTCTATAGGAATCTGGGCTACATTATATTATCTATATTGCTACTGAAACATAATTGCATTAAAGTCCTATGAACAATTTCTCTCAAAACAGATAATCCATTTAATCAATGTCCAATTGTAATGGGAGATGCTAGGCTCACTTCCAGACTTTCATGCACCATTGCTTCAATCATTCTGGAAATGAACACACACATCCACTCGTGTATGCAGTAAACAGGAAACAGCAAATTCATAATTTATGTTAGAAGAGGCCTCCATAGGCAGCCTAGTCCACTTTTTTTTGTGATTAGATCAGGTTGCTCAGGGCCATGTCCAGTCAAAGTCCTGACAGCCTTCAAGGACAGACTCCCACAACCTCCCTGGCCAACCTGTTACAGTATTTTATCACCAGTACAGTAAGAGTAACTTCCTTAATACCTAACTGGAATTTCTTGCATTCCAACTTGTTTCTGTTGCCCCTCATCCAAACATCATGCACCCCTAAGAAGAGTCTAGCCCCATCTTTTGTGTATCTTCTGGTGAGATTAAGTCATAGGCAGTGTCATACCTCAGCCTTCTAAGGTATGCAAGAACACACAAGACTAGGGAGAAGAGGAATGCATGTGCGTATGGACATCCACAAACATATGTACTCACTCATGCATACATACTCACATAAAAGAACTAAAGCAGAAAAGTTAAAGAGAATGAGAATGTCTTTATCTATATAGTGGATTGCAAACAAACACAGTGGAGATCTATAGTAGGTAGGGATATAGGCAGGACATACATATCTATATGTCAATTTATTAATCCTCAAAACATGCTGTTTCAGCCACAAACTTAAGTGTTTGAGATTACAAAAGTCATACAAGAAAAGCAGTTTTTCCACAAAGATCATTAATTCTAAGTTATGAGAGATGAAAAACAGAAAAGAATGAACAACACACAGCACTGTGTAGGCATCTGTAAACACTCTAATGATAACATTAACCACTCTTCAGACTTTACATGGAAAAATGAAGAATTTTACTCATTGCACCCAAAGTTTCATCCCAGAATTACAGCTCAACCTCACTAACAGCCACCCACTCTAGAGCCAGTTTTGCATCACTGAACTTCTCAGTTCTCTAGTACAGGACAGGCTTTCGAAAGGCATTTCAGTTTTGAAAAATTGTAATTCAATTTTAGGTAAATTCTCACAGCTGGTAATTCATCAGAGTTTAGTCATTAAGTCTTAACAAAAACAACAGAAAGAGTGTTTTTAAAAAGTTGTGTTTTATTTTTCAGAATGCATGAACCAATACTGGTGCAAAGATCAGTCCCCACTTTTAAAGGCAGTGACTAAAAACATAATGAGGTTCTACTGATGTAACTGCCACTCCTCTAGCAAACAATAGAATGGTTTGGGTTGGAAGGTTGCTCAAAGCCCCATTGAACCTGCCCTTTAACACCTCCAGGGATGGAGTGTCTACAATTTCCCCAAGCAACCTCTTCCTGTGTCTCACCACCCTACAGTAAAGAATTTCTTCCTAATGTCTAATCTAAATGTACCCTCTTCCAGTTTAAGAGGGTTACTTCCCATTTCTCCTGTAGGCCTCTATTAGGAACTGCCAGACCACTGTAAGTTGTCCCTAGAGCCTTCTCCAGGCTGAACAACCCCAGCTCTCTCAGTTTATCTTCATAGCAGAGGTGCTCCAGCTCTCTGATCATCTTCATGGCCCTCCTCTGGACTTGCTCCAATAGGTGCTTCTTATGCTGCAGGTCCCACAGCTGAATACAGTACTCAAGGTGAGATCTCATGACAGTGGAGTAGAGGGACAGAATCACTTCCCTCAACCTACTGGCCACACTTATTAAAGATTTTAAAAGCAACTGACAGAAACTATGCTGTGGTCGCATTATTTTTAAATGGTGATTAAATTACATTATTACTATTTTCCTTTTAGTCTTGCTTAATTAACAGAATCGCATCTGAAATCAAAGAACCATCTGAGTTGGTGAACACAAAAACAGCAGAGGTACAGCAAATGAGCTCTGCACTTTGCCTCACACCAAAGATAATACAGACTCAGTGGAATAAGGAACGAGATGCAAATGTAACTTGGGGGGAAAAAAACAATTCTGTATTTGGCTTGGGTTACAAGAAATGAAGAGTATCAGCCACCACAGATTAAATGGTCTTGTCTTCTCAATTAAAACCAAGACTGCTGCTAGGCTTCCCAAACTGCAAGTAGAAATTTTGAATATGGTAAATGACATGTTCAAGCAACACAGAAAACGTGGATGAATCTCCTACTTACTCATTTACTTAATGGGTTTTGGTGAGTTTGGTTCAAACTGCACCCTTTAATGAAGGAGCACTCTATTGACAGTGTTACCTCCCTCCATTCACAGGAAGGAAAGAGCTGTCAACAGAAGATGCAAAAAACATCACAGCAAGTGTTCAGTGAGTCTCCTCCCAAGGTAAACAGGACTCTTTTAAAAATAATTGAGCTATGATGAACAGTGTTCACGCTGTGTTAATAAAACTTGACAGGAAACCAATCTTACAAGGACAAAAGTCACAGAGCTGTGCCAGCTCCTGGGACCACAAGTGGGCCCTGGGACCACAGCAGATTACAGAAGACCAAGCATTACTTAAAGCTGCCAAGTCTCCTGGACCAAAGACAACTACATCATCAGACCACTTTGCATGCAGGTGCAATTCAACACACCAGTACAGCTCTCTTTCAGGTTCTACTAACAACAAAAATTAAATCCTCAGTTTTCTCTTCCGGGAGCACATCTTTTTGCCTAGTCCTGCTTTTTCATTTAATTTCCTGCAACCAGACAGAATAAACACACAACTGTATATATGATTCATTTTTTAAGCCAAATGACATTAAACTAAATAATTTCAGAGATTTTTTTTCCCTTTATCATTCATACAAAATGCTTTTTTGTAAGTGTCTTTATATGGTATAAATAGCAAACTAAATACCAAATACCAAAAGGGCCAAATAGTGTCCTAGAGCATCCCTAGGCAAGTCACCAGAGTATCAGTGGTTAAACACTGTGAACAATCCATTTGGACATTAGACTCATGCAAAAAATCAAACAGTGGGAAAAAAAGGTTTAATTCCACAAACAAATCTAATGGTTTAATTATTATGAAGAATGTACTGCCTACAAGGCCTGGGTGGGCACGGAAAGCCCAAACAGCCCCCTCAAATTAACCCACTCTTCTTTCCAAGGAAAGCAGGAGCAGATGAGTCCCAGTGTCTCAGGTCTGGGAAGCCCACCTCATTCCAAAGGATAGGGCAGAGGTAGAGACAACTCTAAAGGTCAAGAGGTGTCAGAGTGGCTTAGAACAACCTGCATTAGATGGAAATAAGCAGTAAAGTGGGAGGAAGTGGTACTGTCCTTTTAATAATTCTTACATAAAGGGCCGGTTGCTTAATGAGTACAAGTCCCTCTCTTCCCCTCCCTCTCTTTGTCTCTTTGTCAAATTCTATGTTGACAAAGCTATCCTAACAGCAGAATACCAGCTTATCAACACTGTAGTTATAGCACACTAACTTCTTTTTCAAGTACGTTTAAGACCAGGAAAAGCTCTCCAGCATGAAATACAGTGAACTCTCACACTTTCCATCTGCCTAATGACACTCTGCATCTCTGACAACCAGATCTTTCTGATCTCCAGGATAAATTTCCAGGCATGAACTGCTCAATATCTCAGAAACAACAGACCTAAGCTCATATATGTTCAACAACAGAAGTTAATATTTTTACATTAATAAAATATTTTATATTTCTGTGGCATTCATCACATAAATGACAAGAAGGCTTTACAAAGTTATCAACTCCTTCATATGAAATTAAGTATTAGCATCACCATTTCACAGACTGAAATACAGAGAAGAAAATTGCAGTTGCAAATACCAAATCTGTGTATGTAATTTTCCTATGAAAAAATGAGATGGAAGAACCACTTCTTCCACCCTTCAAGAGTATTGCTTCCTCAGACATTTCAGGGGCAATAAGCTCATTAGCATTTAAATACATCTATAAATACCAATAGGTTTTGACAAAGCACAGAAGTGTAATCTTTTAAAAAAGACAGCATCCTTACCTGCTATTCCTATGAAGACTGTCAAACCAAAACAAACAAAGAATACTACAAAGACCAGAACAAAATGTCGTTTGGACAGCGTATATAATCGCATTGGTGCCAGCCTACAGGAAGCAAAAGAAAGCACAGAATTAGCTGTTGGTCATATTTTGAAAGTGGGGAAAAACAGATCCCCCTTATTCTTCCATAAATAAAATTTAGCAAAATTCAGAGGTAACATATAACACTAATTAAAAAAACCCATAATGCTGCTTTATAGAGCAAGAGTAACTACTAGTAATCATTAGCTATGTATGTGCACACACAGTCCCATCCCAAAATGTATAAATTTTGCCCATTTTTTAATGCTAGGGTTTTCTATTGTCCTAAGACTTGACAAGAAGAAAGCATCTCCCAGAGGCAGAAAAAGTTACATTTCTTTAGTTCATAAATTAGTAATTTAAACATTGTCTTGCAATAACAACTTAACTTAAAGGGATTGATGTGACTAACAACTTGGTTATGTAGACAGGATCTTGATGAGTTTTCTAATATATATATATATATATTTATGTATATATGCCTCATCCCTGCATGATCACCCCTAACAAGGAAGAAGGCAGAACTCCAAATCTGCTTGATGTGCAAGCCCAGGCTCTGCATTCTTGTCTGAGCTCCACCAAAGCTTGGGAAATAGAAACCTGAACTTGAGTTTATTATTAGACACTTGAATACAAATACTCATAAAAGCGATGACATCTCTTCCACAACTGGTTGGTAGTTATCATTAGGTTAAAGGCAAAATCTAAAGAGAAAAATCACTGAAAGGATCAATTGCATTCTCTTGGAAAAGGTAACTTCCTTAAGGGAAATACCATGAAAGTATGAATTTTATACAATCCTTGTTAAAAGAATAGTTCAAAAAAGAACAAATCCACCATATTTCAATATACAGTCAATATTTTGGTTAGAGTTGCACCAGAACTGAGCATAGTTGATTTTCTACTGCTATTCCAGTAGGTGTGATCATCGAAAGCTGTAGGATAATTAGAGAGGGGACTAGGAGGGTAGAGTTGGGAAGGGCATGGAGGGCAGGATAGAATAGTGAGGAGGGAAATGAGTTGTTTCTCAATAAATTGGGAGAGCACCATTATGGAGAGAAATTGAAGAAAGAAATTATGAAAAGAAATTAAATTAAATCAGTTGAACAATGCTCTTATTGGTTCATCACATTAATGAATAAATGCAAAAGGTAATGGAACCCTTTCCACAAGGCTAATCTGATTCTGGGAACAAGCATCCCAGGCCTGTATGCCTAGCAGCCTATAAAATCAACATAAACAATTTACTTTAAATTTACTTTGAAGACTTTTATAGTAACCTGTATTTTCTTTAAGAATCGCTGCATTCTCTCCAAATAAGGTACTACACAAATAATTGCAGTGTTTCTGTACTGTAAAATTGGAAGGATTCAAATCTTAACTCACAAAGGAAGTCTGAAGGGATGAAAACTCTGCAGAAATAATGACAATTTCAAGCAATAACTATATAACACCACAAGTCGGCACAAACTGATTGTACAGGTGTTAAGGGTGAAGCAGCTGGCAAATACAGTGTAACTTCTTTTGTCACATGCCCTTAACCTGAGAAAAAAACCTACACCTGTCTGCAAAGACATAATTGATGAAAAAGGTAAATCATACATTGAATTAGAGCAGTCATGAATGGGAACAGATCAGATCTCTATCACAGAGTTCATGACAGAAATCTCACAGACAAATCTGATGACTTTGAAAAATGCCAATAAATTTCAAGCCACCATTTGTCTGTGCAACTTTTGCAGGTATCCCTTCAACCCCAGCTACAGTATTTCCCTTAAATCAATGCCTTAACACCTCAGCCTTCA
Organism: Turnix velox; assembly: GCA_013400935.1. Lineage (NCBI taxonomy): Eukaryota > Metazoa > Chordata > Aves > Charadriiformes > Turnicidae > Turnix > Turnix velox. The sequence continues at coordinate 133,551 of VZTY01030005.1, read as the reverse complement.
TGCACTTAAACCACTTTAAAGCTATTATATCTATACTATTAATAAATAACCACATAACTAAATATACAAGGTGCATTTTCCTATCTGTTTCACAGGCTCCTACAGTTCCACAGCTGACCTGGCATTCCTTATCTGCCTAAGAACTAAGCATCCACTTAACAGCTATAGTCTAATGCAGGATACTTCTGCTCTACGTTGTGCATATTCTTGGTTCTTTTGATAAGCTTCCTATTTTCCAAGTTCTTGTAGCTGTTTCAAGGCACATAATGTGAACATGAAAATCAGCTTTTTTTCCACAGTCCTTACAGGAAAGCCATCAGAATCAACATGCACAGCTTTATAGCTACCAGCAATTATCACCTTGGTTTACTTGCTTGCCACAGCACAAATGCACTTGCAAGCTTTCACAGAAACATGCTCCAGACACTGGCTCATTCTTTATTCCAACATCCCTCCATGTGGTGCAACAGCCAGTTGTCAAAACGAGTAGACATACACCCACCTACAACAGTCACAGTGGTATTTAACAAAGAGAGAAGGGACACACAGTGTCTTTTTCCTCCTCCTCTCGTACTAGTACTCCTGAAGTCTCATTTAAGCTACTGACTGTATGTGCTACTTTAGAGGTCACTAAGGCAACATGGACACTTTTTACAAGAGCAAATGTAAGAATTTGGAGAAATCTTAACTACATTTAGTTTGAGAGCAAACAACAATTTAGAACATTCCTGATGTATTCTTCATTGTTTCTCACTGCAATAACTGAATTTCCTTGTGTGGTTTAAATGTCTCAACACATCACTAGCTGATATACAAAGCAAATAAAATGATCGTCCCAAATGGTCATTGTTTAACATCTGCCTTTTGGAAAGAGATGAAACTTACAAATATACACAACAGCAAGTCAATGATCCTCCACTTTAAAAGATGTTTTAATCAGTTGAGACAAGGCAATTTTGCTTGTGAGCAGCCATCCAAGTGTCTGTCTGCAGATTTCTCAGGCAGCTTTAACCACCACTACTGCATTTCACCCTAATTCAGAGAGAAACTAACTATCTTATAATCAAATTGGGTATCTCTGAAACTAACTGTGAAGGAGCAGAAAGCAATGAGATACAAACCAAGAAATATTATACTTAGACATCTCAAATAGCAGTCACTAAAACCAAAACTGCACTAATGCAATCTGTGATGGAGTGAATTATGGAAATCCACAGCTGTAATAACTGCACTCTTTCAGTAGCCATCCATGAAAGTACAATAAATCTTGCTCTGTGAGTAAAGTTTTGTCTGAAATCATTAAGCAGAACATTTCTCAGGCTATTAGCCTTTATCAGGTAAAGCAGAGCCTTACATAAACCAGTTTGAACTTAAGACTTTTACTTTGCAGATGGGAAGGCTCTGACAAAAGTGGGACTAAGAGGCAGCAGAGTTGGTATTAAAATGAAAAGACAACTCACTTGTATGCACAGTAGTTTTTCTGACACAGTAGTCTCAACATCTCTGTCTCAAACTCCTCTTTTCTATTTTAGGCTCACAAATAAAACCTTCAAACTTTATTTGATTTAGATTATTATATACACTACCTACTTTCGTAGTACTTGGTCTATCTGTATATACTGCACTTTCTCATGGTTTATGCTTCAGTGTCACTTAGAAGACCTCAAATTTCTTCTTGCAGATGCATTCTACCACAGTTAATAACTAATGAGGCAGCACATGACTACATAAAAAGATGCATATTTTAATATCAGCAGTACTACATAATACTGTTACATCACAAAGGACAGATAACTGTGATCGTGCTGAACAGCTAAAGTGCACAGGGTGAGGCTGGGTTTTTTTAGTATCTGGTCCGTGGTATTCACCTATGTGCCCTGGTTTGAGGTAAAATAGGGTAAATTTTCTAGTTTGTAACTTCACTTTTCAGCTAGGCCTCTTCTGTCTGCCTAAACTCTGAAATTAACTGCACATTGTTCAGACACTGTTTGCTCCCAGACTGGTAAGACCAGGGAATGGTATGCAAGAAGCTCTTATTTTCATTATTCACTATGGTGATCAAGGTCAGAAAGTTTGTCATCCACCCTACCGGGGGGCTGGAAATGGAAAGACGTAGAGAAGTCCCACCTGTAAGGAGGAGCGGACAGGGCAGGTGACCCAAAATTGACCAACAGGAGTATTCCATCCCTTCTGCCCCATGCTTAGTATAAAAGCTGAGGGATCGAAGGGTCAGGCCCTTCCCTTTCTTGCCCTTCCCTTCCTTGCCCTTCCCTTCTTTCTTCGATGGCCGACATCTAGGAAAGACTCTGCCTTTGAGCCCGATCCGAGCACTCCCAAATCCAGATCCGGCATCCAGCTCCTGAATGAACTGGCCCCAGCCTGGGACTCTCCCTGCGTCTGCTGGGGACGTGATCATCATCCCAGGAGCTTGATACGGTTTTGTAAACATTGTATACCTTTTTATCTTTTCCTTTTAATTTTATCTATTATTTCATTATCTATTAAAGTAGTTTGGAATTCTTCTAAACTCACAAATCTCCTCATTCCTTCCTCTCCTCTCTTCTGAGAGAGGAGGGGGGGGCATCTATCATTTGGGGGGTCCTTTTGGGCCTAAACCATGACACTATGTCTGAATAATCAGTCACAATCATGGCTCTGTCCATATGGACACGACGGGGAAAACAAGTTTTTTCTGTTATCACACCAAATCTGACAAAGGAGATAAGGTGTGGGGTGAGTTAATCACCATGTAAGAGGGAAAACTTCAGTGTTTCTCAAAAAAACTCGATAGTTACGGTAAGGATTCTGACTGGTAAACCACAGCCCCAGAAACACTCATCACTTCGGTGACCTTACTTCCTTTGGGAAAATCAACGTGCATAAAAACCCAATGACATGACCCAGGTCTTAACCAGGGAAAACTACCGCACCTGGCCAGAGGCAGTGCGGCCCCAGGCAAACAAGCAACACCCTCCGGTCCCACCGCGTCCCGTACGGGTTAGAGCGCAGCCCCCCTGAAACCTGCCTGCCCTCGGGCCGGCTGCCCCACAGCCGTTAAACGGCCGCTCCCACCGACAGCCTCCAAGCGCGAGGGCAGCCCCTCAAGCTGCCGGTACGTGCGAGGGTCCCCCCACAAGCCACGTCCCCNCACCGCCACTCACGGCTCCATCCCGGCGCCGCATGCGCAGTGGCGGCACCGCCGCCGCCCGCCCTCGCCCGGCCGCCGCCTGCGCCGCCGTGGCACAACCGCCAGTGGTGCCTTGCCGGCGGCTTCCACGTGCGTCACCCGACTCGGGAGACGTCACGGCAAACCCTCCGCCAGTCCGCCGCCGCAGCGCGGCCGAAGGGCAAGGCCCCTGGCAGGAGGTGGCGGTGCTACGGCGAGCCGGAGGGGACACGCTGCGGCGTTCCGCGGCTCGCGCCCGGGCGCGGGCACTGTAGCCGGCACTGGCATCCAACGGGGGGAAAATGCCAAGACCGGGCTGGTGTCTCGCCTTGGAAGAGGATTCAGTCAGCCCCAAAGGGCTGGAAATTAAATCTCGAGTTTAATCCTAAAGCCGCTGCTTTAAAGTTGGGATTTGTTCTGTTCTCCTATTAATTGTCTTGAAACTGGGCAACAGTGATTGTCAGCCGATCCGCAGACAGTACAGACTGTGAGAATTAGTCAAATTTATTTAAGGATTGTGTCAAGTTATGTTTTGTATTCATTTTTGACAGCTCTAATATTTGTTTATAAAAAGCCAGCACCACATTCAATTAAGTAACTTGCCAGCTTTAGTCACATACATAAGATAGAACCTTCTCTGGATGACCCCTGAAATATTTAGATAGATCAGCCCCAGTAATATTTGATAATTATCTCTTCAGCTATCGAACTCTTTTATTAAAAGCTGACTTAGATGGTAAAATGGCTTTACTGCAGTGACTTTTTTGAGGTACTTAACAATAGTAATGCTATTCTTTCATTCAGTTGCCCTCTGGATAATTCACATCGTTACTGGTGACCAGCCAGACCCAGTGTGTCTCCTGTGTCACACTCTTAAGGCAACAGAAACATGCTAAGAATTAATTCAGTCATTGATACAGGTATTTATCCCATCAGTTAGATCTGTGATTTACAGCAACAACATTCATAAAATGGCTGTCTTGAAAAATGCAAAATACCAACTGATGAAGGAAAGGCACTTGTAAATTTTAAGTCAACAAGAATCAGGACTCAGGGCAGAAAATAAAGCCTTGAGTACTGGGGACAACCCAACAAGCTGTACTTGATCAGAACAGGATGCACTGACTATCTACAATCTGTAGTCATTAGGTCCCCAGTGACTGTGACATGCCATGTGCAGCTTTTAGAGCACTTCAGACTCCTCTGACAAGTTCTTCCTTGCCAGAAAATGATGGAAGGGTACTGACAGCATCTGTGATGGTTTTCCATATGCTGGGAAGGTCAGCCACAGAGTTACAACTGCTGCCATTTCCCTGGGTGCATCAGAGCTGACAGAACAGCTGCTCCAATCCCTCTGGCACACAGGTGTCTCATTGATGTAAATCAATTTATTCTCCTCAAAACAAAAGTACACTCTTCCTGTTGGTCAGGTCAGAAGCTAAAGCACAACCAGACTGAGCCTCACCAAAAGCTTGGCACCTGACTCATTTCAATTAGCTGTGAGGTCACATTTCTTTTTGCTACCTAACAACTTCCACAAGGTTGTGAGCATATTGTAAGCACATACGTTGCACCCTGTAAGTTTTGTAAAAACAACAGTACTGAGTTTACAAACTCAAGACTTGGAGGAACTGAGGCACTGTGAAACCCCTCTCCCTCCCCAAACATTGAGTCACTCAGAGTCTGACTCTATTTGGCTCCTTACAAGAAGTTGCCTTGCTCAGTGCCTCGTCTGACCTGCTTATCAGGGATGAAATAGCACAAGTAGCTACAGTGTGCTTCATGCACTGTAGAAATAAGAAGCTATACAGTGAATGAGACTCATGAGTAGAGGCAGATTGATCTATGAATAACCATGTTGAATGCTAGCTCAGTCAGGATTCTACTTGAACTGATCATTGTAACTCTTGGGCTGTATTTCCATGACAATTTCATACTTCCATGGCTGATACCGATAGTGTTAGTGACAAAATATGAAATCCAGCTTCTCTGTGGCTCTTTGATTTTTGACAGCACAAGTGTTTGTACAGTAGGCTAGTGAATCAAATAATGGAAATTATCTGAGTTAAAAGGCAGGCAGAAAAAACCCCACAGTGTTCAGATGGATGGATGGGTGGATTGCTCAATACAATATTCAGAGGAATATTTGTAGGAAGATAAGAAAGAAAGTGGAAATATCATAAGATAAGGAGACAGAGTAGGGAAAGAGGAGCTAGGAGGGCTTCTTCCAGCCATGAAGCCAGCTTATATCAGCTTAAAGCAATCATGAAGCTACAACATTGATCTCTTCCTCCTGCTGTTTCCAGCCTCCTAGCCCTCGCTGTGTACTTCACAGTGGGCTTCTTCCTCTAATTGTTAGGACCCACCAATGAGTCCTGGAAGTACAAGAGGGATGTACAAGCTATGGCTTGAAGAAGCCACTGAAGGTCCTGCCTGGTCCTGGAATGCAGCATGAACCTTCAGGGAACTAAACTGCAGTTGTCCAGTGAAGTCTTGCTGACTCCTTGGGTTTGCACTTTGAGAACTTGTGAGAAATTTTGAAGTGTTGTCTCTGACAAATTTCAAGTTTCTTTTCTGAAGCATGCGAGCACTAGAGGTTTTCTAAGGAAAAATGAACAGCATTTCTTCATTGCTGAGTCAAATGATCTCTGTTCTGTCTTTTTGACAAAAGAGGAGAATCATGGAATGAATTTTCCCACATGTTTTGAAGGTTAGCTATGCTTTAGTGAACAGGAAACACTAACAGGAGAAGCTGAGGAATCACGAATATCAATATAATCTACAATTACTCCTTCTGTGATTCATGTAAAAAACATAAAGCCCTTATTAAAGCCGCAAGGTAAATAATACATTTTACAATGTCATATTTATAGTCTTCTTTTTTTGATGTGTAAAATGGCATATCAGTGCATAATATGCCCTGTTTGAAGCAGGGCAGTTTGTAGATGATTTATCTTAATCTTTGGGTATAATTATTAGTTTCAGTATCAACACCGTCCTTCCCTATATAAGCTGATTGGCTTGTGAGGCATGTTTATTAAACTAGAAACTGATTTTTCAAGAATACTGAGTTGAGTTATGCAACTCTGAACTCAGACCACAATGTGGCCTCCCTCCTCCTCCTCTCTCCTCTCTGCCAAGTAGACACTTTAATTGCCTGCTTTCCTATCAAAATTGTTTTGAGCAGGGTGAGCTCTTCAATGTTGGGATAGAGTTTTGAAATTCCCTCTGAAACAAATATGAGCTGATTGTGAGGCCTGGTGTCTTCTGGTAAGCTTTTCGTATCTCCCTTCAGCCCTAAGCTCTCTTCATAACAAGACTTAACTTAAAATTGCCCAGTCTGGGGAGGCTGCCATCCCTCCATTAGCAGTCCCTGACATGCTATCCAGGAAGCATGAGAGGGGCAGAATGAACATATTGGAGTGGGAGGGAGAGACACCATAGAACAAATTGTTCACTCAAGTGGGTTGTCTGGAGCCATTTTTCAGGGGTTTAAATTAGTACAAACCTGAAGCTGGTAATAAATCAAGGGGTAGCCTGACAGGGACTGACAGAAGAGTGTAACATTATTCCCTTCTTCTGCCTCCTATGAGCTGATCTGCTGCACCAAGCATTTCCTGATACCAAGTCCAGACCAACCTTGTATTGAGGTTACCAATGAGGTTGCTTACTATTGCGCCCATTAATCTGTAAATACACAGTCTCTTTTGCAAATACACCATAAAGTGCCCTGTCTGCCTAAGGGACCTATTAACCCAAACAGATGGTGTCAGTGTGCTGAGACATGACTAACCCTGCTCTCTCCATCTCTCCCAGATGGCTGTGCAAAAAAGCATTTGCTCATGGGTAAATCCACCAGCAGGCACAATTTAGAGACTATTCTGGGATATTGGGCGGAACAAACTCACTGACATTGACACCCCTTCATCTGTATAGTGTGGCTGAGAGCCCTGGAGCACTGAAGAGTAAGGACACTGTAACTCAAGATGGCAGAGGAGTCTGCCACCTTTAGCTGTTAACCCTGCCTGAAGGACAGGCTGCTCACAGACAGCTGCTGAACCACAGCTGTCAAGAGCACTGTGTTTTAAAGGAAACCATGACCAAAGGATGTCATTAACCTAGGACAGCCTTGGAGTTGAATCAGAAATGACTCAACCATCCATGCAGCAAGAGTACACTTACTTGGGATACTTCAGCAGCCACCTCTGAGCTAGGTCATGCCCTCCCACTGAATCCCCTTTCACTGCGAATGAGCACATACTGGTGCAGCATACAAATAGCACTCCTGAGCCAAGGAAAATTATTTTCCTTCCACCTACAAAGGGAACTAGTTGATGTTTTTCCAATTCTGTAACAGCTCTGCTTCAAAGCTTCCCAGCTTAAAGTTTTCCTGTCGACATTCAAAGAAGGATATTCTTACAGAAATCAAAAGTGAGATTTTAATAACCAATTATTATTCTTCTAGCAAATATTTATTACTTGCAAGTTCATGCTCCCCACTTACCCTGCTTCCCTGTCACTTAATGGACTAGACTGCTCCATTTCCAAAGAGGCCATGGAAACCACCAGTTGATGGCCAAGTGACTTTGTTCAAACAGTGGGAGAGAAGAGTGGCTGGCAATGGGTGACAGCTACATATTTGTGAATACAGTGTGTGAGGGGAAAAAACAAGGTTTTACCATCTATTAATTTGGTTGGTTTGGTATAAGATCCTGTTTGCTCTGATTAAGTTGATTACTTTCAAGTACCTAATGGTTTAAAGTAAATACAAGCCACATCAATGACCAAGAAGTTACAAAATTCCTCTTGCCCTCAGAAGCACTAAGGCTCTCCATTACATCCCTGAGTGTTCTAGTTTTTAACCTAACCAAATAAACTGAATCACATAGAGATGAAGAGGATGAAGTTTCTAATTCTCCTTCATCTTAGAGAGAGTTGGCTGTAAGAAGAAACACATGATAGCATCAACAAACCCTCCTCCTTAACAAGAATCTAAAAGCCAGGTGCCATTACTTCATCTGTCCATAATGCTAAGGGGAAGCACTCACCAGAACAGCAGGTTTGCAGTGATGGTAACAGTAAACTTATTTAACTCTAGGTCACTTCGGTTAGGATCTTGGCAATGCAGAGAAGTACTGGCATGGTTTCTAAGTCACAAAATGTGTTTTCTTTGCCAAGAGCCCAATGTTGCTCCATTTCATTCACGACCTGTGTCTGATACCAGTTGGGGATATTCTCACTGAAGAGCAATCTAGCACTGGGTCTGTAAGCTCGTTTGATTCAGTGGAGTAGCATCTTCTCTTTTCCATACAGAAAGTCCCTCCATATACACTTTTAGTCATAAAAATGAGTTAATGACAATTTACCTTGGAGATCCTGCATTTCCTCTGGAAATAAAGCCAAAGAAATTCATCTCCCAGGATCTCTTATTTGTTACTCCAAAGCTTATCTCTCCCTCCTTTCTCCACTCTAGTGTCACTATTTATTGTTGTGCTGCCAGATGCATACAAGTATACTTCCATGACTCCTTATCATCTCCCATGGCTTCTCACACCATGCTACTGTGAGCAGCAAGACAAACTTAATCTAATGGACTACACGCCACTTCATTGGGGAAAACAGACACAGCACAATGATGTCAAGTGATCTAACCAGAACTGAGGAACTGTGCACGAAGAGGTACTTATATTACCAGGAAAACAGACCTGAAGAGATCTCACTCCTGTCCCAGGAGTGCATTTGCCAGATGTCTGTGTTCAAAGTTTTCAAAGATCTCCAGCAGTTGAGACACTTCAGGCTACCAAGATAACTCTTTCTACAGTGTTTTACCATCCCACAAAGAAGGTTTCTTAATGTCTAATATAAACACTTCTTGCTACAACCTAAATTATTCTGTAATGTTTGTCCAAAAAAGCATTATGGAACCTTTTATTCCCCCAACTTGGATGCTTCTTTTGGATGAACAACCCCAATTTTTCTTCAAAGCTATATTTTCTTAGCCATCTGTCCTTAGGCTCTCTTTCACTGGCAGGCCCTTGAAGTGTGGTGCCCAGAACTGGAGGCAGCTTCAGTGGTGACAAGATCAGGTGGTTTACATCTTGTGAACTGTGTTCTTATTTAAACCCTAAATTGCTCCAAGCTTTGTCACACATAAATGGCAATGTTGTTGAAAGAGGATATTTTATAAAGCACTGTAATTCCTATACCCTGGGTTTTTTTTACAGAAATGTTATATATCTGTTCAATCCCAAACCAGCAATTCTGTGGCTGAATAGCTTTCATTTTCTGTAGGCCCTAGCACTTGTTTCTCCTGATTTTAGTTTTGCAATTTCAGACCTTTTCTCTGATTCAGAAATTCTTTTAATTTATATGCCAGTCCTCCAGCCTTGTCAAATCTCTAAACATTCACCGTTTCCAGCCATGACTAGCAGAAGACAGAGGCAGAAACAGAAGAATGGTTGAGTGAAGCCTAACCCTTCTGACTTCCACCTTTGCCAGCCCCTCTCATTCCTAAGTCACCTCCATACTATTCCATGACTCTCTCACGGCTGCTTTATCCTAACCTTCCCCGAGCTTGCCCTGACAGTGCAAGATGCCCAGCACAGAGCAATGCCATTGAGAGCTGGTTTCATCGCCCAGATGAGCACACTGATGCGTGAGGGCAGAAGCTGAGCTGTTGTCCCTCCTGCCCAAGGACGCTGCCAGTCCACATTCCCCCCCTCGGAAGGAGCAGACCTCCCGGCCGCAATGGCCCGACACCGTTTCCAGCCATGACTCAGCCGATCCCGGGTGCGCGGAGGAGTGTTGTGGCATGAAGCCTGGCATCCGACCCCGCCCAACCCGCACCGCTCGCCGGGAGAAGACGGCCTGTCCCCCCACCGAGCCCCGACCGAGAGTCGCGGGGACCAGCCCGGAGGAAGGCAGGCGGGCAGGACCCTGGGGGAGAGCCGCGCCCGTACCGGTAATAACGGTCATCCCTGTAGGGGGTGAGGTCCTCCTTGATCTCCCGGTAGGTCTCCCGCACCCGCCGGCAGAAGCGCTTGACCTCGCCGCACAGCGGGCTCCCAAAAGCGGCAAAATCAGCCTCCATGGCGCCCTGGCGCCGCCTCAGGCCCCGCGCTCCGCCATAGCTCCCCTCGCCACAGTCCGCCCGGCACTGCGCGGCCGCGGGGCAGGGGCGGTGCAAGAGCCGCAGCGGCGGCGGAGGCAGGGGCGGGCCCTCGGCGCACGGTCCGCAACAGCCGCTTCAGCACCACGGAGAGGGTCGGCCGGTGTGCACGCCAGCGGCTCCGGGGAAGCCACTGCCCCGTCGCCGCCACCACGGGTCACTCAGTCACCGGCAGTGCCGGGAGCTCTCAGCTCCCCACGGCAGCGGCTGCCCGGCGGCAGGGCCTCTCTCTCCCGGCCCAACGCTGTCCTCTCCCCTCCATCCCGCAGATGGCTGGGGAAATAATGCAAACTTTCACCACCAAAGGAGGTCTAGCATGCATAGAAGAAATGCTGACTTAAATCCACTTTTCACGGGTATAATGCTGGAGATGGTTCGGCATTAAGAATAAAGCCATTAGATTTCCAGAGTGGCCTCTGCTGTGATCCAGTCAATTTGGAGAGTGCCATGTTAGCTTCATCTGCAACAAACCTTTCTTCATAAACAAATAATAGAATCATAGAATAGTTTGGGTTGGAAGGGACCTTAAAGATCATCTAGTTCCAACCCCCTGCACATTTAAACTTTGTTTTAAATCAGTCTGTCATTTCAAACCTTAATAATTCCCCGGAATTAATGGCAATTACGGTATCCATATTAAATATGAGAATATGCCACTATTTGTCTGTCATTATCATTTCTAGATAGCATAAATGTAGAAGTCTGCTGTGTTCTCCCTCTCAGGGACATATCTTCCCTTCAAGAAGCTGGACTGTTTTTTTTTTTCAGCACTGCCCTTACTCTGTATTTTATTACATACCAGATCACACACTTTTACTTAAAAACCCACTTTGATGTCTCACCAATATGTGGTTATAAGAGGTCATTGCTGGCGGTGCAGTGGGAAGGGATACATCTCCCCCAGAAGAGAGAGAAAGAGAGGAAAGCTGAGAATTTCCATTTCCTAATTCTGAATATTTCGAAGCCTCAGAAGATGTAGCAACAAGAGAAGAGGCCTACGGGTGTTTAGGATGGAGACTAGAAGATTCCTAGGAACCATGAAACTTTTGCTCTGGTGCAGCAGAAGAGCAGAGGCCAGCCAGCATCTAGGCAAAACTTGACTAGCTTCTGTGTGGCTTCTCTGAAACCTCAGGACAGGCTCAGCCCCTTGGGCTTCTGTGACAGCCTGTGTGCTGTAACTTGGCAGACCCCACCTGATTTAGTCACTCAGGATTTTTCCTGGAAGTGCTTATTTTCATGTAAACATTCTGTTTGTGGTTAAGATTTAGCCATGTCTTCCCTCAAAGCAAGAATTCAGATTCTTTGTTTTATATGATAGCTGTGCTGCTTCCAGCTCTCAGGCTTAGGGGGAGGAATTACCAGTGGGACTTTTAAATATTTACCAAAAGGATTAAATAAAACATTTAAGACTCCTGCTGAGTAAAAATACTCAGCTGCTGGAAGTCATGCAATTAGTATAGCAAAGTAATAAGAAATAGAATCAAAGATTTAAAACTTATTATTATTTAATTACTTACAACTAAGTGACATGTATTGCATCTATTTTTCAAAAAAATCTAAAAACCTAGGGTTTGCTTGAAGATACAAAGCAGCACCATTAGAGAGACAAAACCTAGTTTCCTTCTTGCTATGCTAACTCGTCCAGACTGGCTCCAAACTGTGTCTGTCCCCTGCATCTGGAGCACCATGGGAGGCAATCACAAGCCACAAAGGAAGACTGATAGGTAGGCCTCATACAGAGAAGGTGTTAGCACTGACCATGTACTAACCCACCAACTTCCGCTATCAAAAATACTGTAACTAATTGTTTCAACTAACAGCTACCAAACATTGAGCCAACAATGTGCCCTTGTGGCCAAGAAAGCCAATGGTACCCTGGGGTGTATTTAAAAAAGTATGTGCAGCACATTGAGTGAAGTCATCCTACCTGGCATTTGGAGTACCGTGTCCAGTTCTGGACTTCCCAATTCACAGAGAGGAAACTACTTAAGGGAGTCCAGAAGAGGGCTACAAAGATGATCAAGGGAATGGAGCACCTCTTTTATGAGAAAGGCTGCAAGACTTGTCTCTGTTCACCCTTAAGAAGATGGAGAGGATCCCCCATCAATGCTTATAAATACCTAAACAGTGGGTGTCAAGAGGATGGGGTCAGACTCTTTTCAGTGGTGCCCAGTGATGGGTAAGATTTAATGGGCATAAACTGGAATCCAGGGAATTACATTTTGACATGAGGAGAAAAAATCTTTACTTTGAGGGTGACAGAGCACTGGAATAGGCTGCTGAGGGAGGTGGCAGAGTCTCTTTCTCTGGAGATATTCAAAATCCACCTGGATGTGTTCCTGTGCATCCCCTTTGGCAGGGGGGTTGGACTAGATGATCTTCAAAGGGCCTTTCCAACCTTGACCATTCTGTGATTACACAATTAAAATTACTGGACTTGGAAACTGTTTAAGTTTGCAACTATGTAAAGACTGAAGCTGATTGTGTATTTCCACTGTGGTCTGTATTAAACTCCCAGGACTCTTAGAAGTTAAGGAAATAATTTTGAGTCTCCAAAGATCAATGTGTTGATAAAACAAGCAGTGCACAGAATTGTATGCATGCAGCAGTTTCCTGTGCAAGGACTCCTCTGCTAGGGAAATGACCAGACACAGACAGCAGGCAGACCTCCACCACTCATGACTGCCTTGTGTGGCTGGGAAACACTCAAGGGCTGCACAAAGACTTAAGCCTGTCTGTGTGCCTGTGAAGCTCAGCCATCTGAAGTTACTTTGAAAAACATTTAAATGGACTTTTAACATCAAAAAAGCACATATATTCAAACTTCCAATCCTTTCCCATTTGTCAAAACCTAATGAGTGGAGCGCAACAATTAGCTGTTCACTCACTCCTCATCCTGCTGGTGCTAACAGATCATTCTTCTGACTTTAACAGCTGTCCTACTTTCCTGTCCAGTACAGTCATTGCACAGATTGGGCTGGCAAAGAAAAGCAAATGGTTCTGCAGAAAGGACAAATAAAGTATAAGCAAAGAGAGGCCAAGGTTTCACAGAGAGCTTTGCAATTAAAATATAAGTGTAACCAACAATTACTTGCCCTGGGATTCTGCCTTTTAGGACTTGCTCAGTTTATTTCAGGACACCCTGACACGTCTTTCCAAGCACAGCACCTTCTGCATCAACCTTGGTTTGCTGCTTTTCACAGCATATAATAAAAGAGTGGCAGCACCAACCTAAAAACAAACCAATCTAAAGTAATACTAAGAGTTCCATAAATCTCAGTTCATACTTAAGCATAAAGAACTTAATTCATCCCCTGAGTGCTTCTGAACTCCACAAGGGAGATAAAAGCCCCAAGAAGCTAAGACTAAGATAAATCACAGTCAACATCTGTTCTGTGCATTGTATCACATTGCACGGACAAAGTTTATTTTGAGGTGAAGTCTAACAGAAGTCCTCCCCCTGCAATTTTTCTTCCTGATTCTCCTCCTGTGTATAGTTACGCTTCTACAGCATCAGCATCATTAAGTTGTTTTAGCAGCTAAACACAAACCTTGGCAATTCACCTAAAAGCATCAGAATTATTACTGCAGGCTCTTTCAGAAGCAATAGCTGACAGTGCTGAGAAACTAAGGGAACAGATGCTGACAACTCAAGTCCCTCCTTTTTCAGCAGAGGAACAAAACCCACAAACAAGCAGAAAACTATGTGCTTATTAAATACGTTCTCCTTCAAAATTGTTTGCACAGAATCACAGAATGTTAGGGATTGGAAGGGATCTCAAGAGATCATCTAGTCAAATCTCCCTGCCAGAGTAGGAACACCTAGACCAGGTCACAGAGGAAGGCATCCAGGCAGGTTTTAAATGTCTCCAGAGAAGAGGACCCCACATCCTCTCTGGGCAGCCTGTTCCAGTGTTCTGTCACCCTTACTGTGAACAAGTTTTTTCTCATATTTCTGGGGAACCTCCTGTGTTCCAGTTTGCACCCATTTCCCCTTGTCCTATCATTGGAGGTCACTGAGAAGAGCCTGGCTCTGTTCTTCTGACACTCACCCTTTACATATTAATAACATTAATGAGGTCTCCTCCAAGCTAAAGAGACCCAGCTCCCTCAGCCTTTCCTCATAAGGGAGATGCTCCAGCCCCTTAATCATCTTTACAGCTCTGTGCTGGACTCTCTCAAGCAGCTCCCTGTCCTTTTTCAACTGAGGGCCTCAGGCAGTAACAGCAGCTGCTGGTTGAAAAGCTGCCTTTCTCCTTTTGAGCAGAGTTAAGGACTGGCAAAGCAAATGGTGGAGAAACAACCACACATCCATACTGACTTTCCTGAGATTAGAGTCTGTGCTCCTGGTAGCCAGCAGGCTTGCTGCATACAGGAACTGTCAGTAGTATCCCCCAAATTGCATGAGTAGATACCATGCCCCACAGAAACTTCAGGACTTTGGTCCACCTTGCCCTCTTCTTCACTGCTGCCTTAATTCTGGAAGAGAATAACCCCTGCCTTGCCTCATCATGGCTTAACTGTCTCCTCCTGTCAGAAAACTACTTTGTCACAGTCAATCAGTTATGTGATGACAGCTGTTGCCACATAACTCTTTCTGTGCATGCAGAGGATCACAGCAGTGTGCTGCTGACAGAGAGGTCTGGGAAGCTCATGGGAACCACAGTGCGCACTGTGAAGCAAGGCAGCTCATTTATTTCAAGAGGTGGAACAGAAGCATCAGCTGGGACAGTCTCTAATAGATCATCCATAACAAACCACTTCTGACAAGTGCGTTGGAGCCACAGCTGCTCTTGTCATCACCAGGAAGAACAAGGCTCTGTGCATCTGACTGCAGCTGGCAGTCCTGACCCTCACAGCAAGACTCATCTCTCTCATCTTCAGAGATGAATCTTTCCTGGATCTGTCCTGCTTTGAGGAGATGTGAAGTAAAATAATGTTTCTAATCTCTTGAATTAAAATTAAGAAGTAAGGGAAAAGGGAAATAAGAAATCAGTAACTTAATGGATACTAGGTATTTAGATGAAAACTAGTGAGGACTTCGGAGTAACAGGATACATTTAATTGCTGCTTACTTTTAGTGCTTTGGTTACCTTAGTCAATGAAAGAGGTTGCTACCTTTAATTTTCAGTTCCCACACAGCACATTGCTACAATTGTGAGAAAAAATTTAAATTCCATGTTCCAATCGGTTTCAAACTGTTTGAGAAAATACATGAAATGTCATATCCTGTCAGTTTTGATTTAGCTATTTTAAGCAAAACTCCTTTATTTTTATTTTAAGATGCCCATTACCCTTCCTTTGAAAGTCAGGTCTCTCGTGAGAAATAGTCTCATCTTTACAAAAAACTTGAGAGTAATTAATAATAAACATATTAATTATATTACCTCAGACTAAAAAAATATAGGGGGTTGACTCTGGATTGGCAGCCGAATTCCCACTCAAACTCCCTGCTCTGCAACTAGACAGACAAAGTAGAAAAGAATAATCATGAGCAAGAGAACCTAGTGGCTAAAAACATGATTTGGCAGTTACTGTCAGAGGCTTGTGGAATTTGACTAAAATTTTTGTCAGCTGAGCTAAATAGTTTAGTACAGATTTGGAAACAAAACTAAAACAGAACAACAACCAAAACAACAAAAAAAACCCAAACAAGCAAACATTTGCACACTTAAGGAAACCACCTTTTCTCCATCTTCCTCCAGCTCATCTTCATTCAGTCATCATTCCTCTCCAGTCCTCCAGCATGGACTGTTTCTATCCATAGCTTGCTGTTTCCACAGGGGTTTGGATGTGCTCCAGGCTGTGCGTGAGGGTGGGTGTGCGTCCCCTACGGACCATGCAGTCCCTTGGCAGTAATGGGTTCTGTGTCCCACCATGAAGAACTTTTTCCTCCTCCTCCTCTGACCTCGATGTCCCCTACAGTTTCTCATTCTTTTTGTTCCCTTCTCCTGTCTCTGCCCTTTCTTAAACATGTTTCCCAGGAGATATAGCCAGCTTTTCTGATGGGCTTCTGTAGCCAGATCATTCTGGAGATGGCTGAAACCCTCTGTTTAACAAGTGGCAACTCCAGCCTCTTTCCAGAGGCCACTCCTGCAGCCCACCACTGCCAGCACCTCAACACCTGCACCCCAAAAAGTATGTCATTATTGAGATAAACTACTATCATAATACTTTTCCATCATTTATAATACTTATGGTTCTAAGCTGTTTGCTCTGCATCTTAAAGGCAGCATTTAAAGGCAACATGGAAATAGCGAACAGTGTCAGACATTCTGAAAAAATTCTAATCTCCTTTTAGAAGCAGCTTATTGCCCACACAGAGTCATACATAAATTAATTGTGAGAACTTCCAAGTGCTACTAGATCTAACTGGAAACAAACTGTGCTTGGAAGCCTCCTTTTGCCAGCTAGTCATTTCTGATCTGAGCCACAAAGCTTAATAATCAGTTATAAACTACTTTTTTTTCTTTTTTTTTTCCAAATAACAAAAAAGCATAGCTTTTGCTTGCACAAATGAACTCACAAACCTATCTCATACTTTGTAATTCAGAACTACAGCTAATTTGCACAACTCAACATTATTCTTAAGATTCTGAGTCTGTGTGTGGCTAAATCACAAGCCAACAAAAACCAGTGATTCCTCCCTCTCAAGACCTAAACTCTCCTCCTCTTGTGGAAAATAAAAAAAACCAGGCTGTGGAGATGGCGAAGGAGCAGGAACATTCTCCAGCCAGGTCACCATCTATCTGTTGTGGGCACTAAGACCTTTGCAAATAATGACATTTGCCTCTGGAGCAAATTTGGTCAATGTGTGTTTCACGCCTTTACCTCTCTATCTATCCAAACACATTTAACTAAAGCAGTCTTGATTGGAACATTTCACAGGATGGAGAATCCACAACTTCTTTGAATTTGAATCAGTGTAAATTGTTTTCATTTCTAAATGTGCTTTGCTTCTTTTTTTGCAATTGGCTTCAGTCTCTGGTCTTTAGTGCTTGTTATGCCTTTCCATGCTAAATGAAAGTGCCTTTCGATATCAGTATTTTAGGTCAGTGATGTTTTTTAAACGAGTGAGAATTAATTGTGCTTTCCTCTGAAATAAGCTAAACAGATGTACCTCATGCTGTGAGGCACTTTCTTCAGTTTTTAAATTTAGCAGTTTTCCACTCTCCCTTTTTCTAAAGTGGTTGACGATCCTGGACAGCAGAAGATGAACTAGCATTTTATCAAGCAAAATAATTTCCCTCCTTCCACTTGTCCTACTTACCCATCTGAGGACTGTAGTAGCTCTTTTTTGCAAGAAGATCTGCTGTTACTGCAGCTCTGACAGTTTTGTGCCATGTCCTGTATTACTTTTTTTTCCCTGCTTAGTACTAGACCTGGTACCCATCTCTGCAAAAGCCTATCAGAAACACTTCACTCAGTGATGATTCCACACCATAGGCTACTTTGTGAAATCTCTCTGTGCATTTATAATCCACTTAAAGCATACCTTGTTTACACCAGTTATTGCTAATTTCTTTATTGGAACCCCAGGTAGTATTTAATCAAATGCCCTGTGAATTAAATTTTATCTACAAACTTCAGAAAATGGTGCCAGAGGACATAACAGGTCTCTTTTTTTTCCCGTAATAACACACCAAATATCATTATTTGTATCCTTCAAGCAGTCTCTCCTGCCTGCCTTTGAGTGTAACTGCTTGGTCCCCCAGGGAATTACAGTGAATATTCCTGCTGCTTGTTTACTCAGATCCACTGCTTTGCAGTCCCAGGTGACTTCTGCTTCAGCAAGAATCAATGTCCAAAAGCACCATAAACAGACAACATCATATCTTCCCTAAACACGTTAATATGGAATAAAACACTTGTACAATTCAATTTCAAACAGAATAATTCATTTCCAAGTCTTAAAAATCTTCATTGAAATTATTTTACTCAGTATATCCCTTCATCTTTAATCTCCTGTTTGTAGAGTTGTGGTCTCCACTTTGTTGAAGTAAAGGCATTACTGATTTGGACACTTGCATTAACAGAAGAGGACACAATTGACAGTAAACGTGAAAGGCAGCTGTGATGGTGATGATCCAAACATCCGCTCTGTATCCAGATTCTTCTGGGCATCAGTTGCTCAGACACAGGTTGCAGGACTGAGCAGAAGAGTTTTGCACTGCAGCAAACTCAAATGCCAGTGTCCATGGTGCAAACTGCACATGCCCAAAGACAGCTGGGACCTATTTCATTAATTTCAGAATAAAGACTAATTAAAGAAATCTACTGACAGGAAATATTGAGATCCTGTTGAGATCCAGTGCTTGGAGCTACACCTGCTTGAGTTTTCTGTTCCCTAACTTTACCTCAACTATAAAAAAGCACTATCACTGTTAACAACACAAACCAAACATAGGCTTGTTGCAGCTCCACTAACATCAACCTCAGGGAAGCATTCAACTTTGTGGATGCCTGTGAATCTTGTTCAGCTTTGTGTTCTAACCATTTGTTATTCTGGACAAGATATAACATTGCTGCATCCAAGGCTAAGCTCAAGAATAGTTTCATCCTCAAGGGTAATTTCACTGATTTTTATCCATCATTTGAGGCACAGACTGCATGCAAAAAAGCCCCTCAGCATTTCATAAGATAATTTAGGAAGTCTGAGGTTTTATCAAGTCACTGATTAGCTCAGGGATTCCTTTATCAGTTAAATTTATTCTCTTTTGCCACAAACTTGATCAGGCCCAAGGTGCTGAAATAAAAGCCTTTGTCCATTGCTACACTTGAAATTAATACATGCTTTGGATTCTTCTTTGCCTCTCTTATCTTCATTACATAAATTTTGCATCTTCATCATTTGGTAGTGCTAATGAGCTGGTGAAATCAGTGCTTGGTTAACACTGCTCATTCTTTGGATTAAATTTACTCTGTAGCAACTGAGTACAATGATCTCAGTCAGAGTCACACTTGTAGCATATCCGATGTTGCCAGTGCCCAAGAAATACACGGGGCTAACAAGTTCCTACAACTCCTGAGAACCTTCTAAATCCATTCTTTTTATTGGTACTTGAAAACATCTTAAATTTCAGCATGCAGATGGGATGAAATACTCTTATTGGTCTATTTTGGATCACCTGCCCTGTCCACTCTTTGCAGGTGGAAACACCTCTACACATTTCCACCTGACCTTCTAACAGGCCAGACAAAATATTCAGCTAACCTTGGTTGCTTTGTTATTCCTGAGTCATTCTTATCACTCTAACAGCAAACAGCTCCTGAACAATATGCTGTTAGTTTCAGAGTTTAGCCAGTAAGAATAGGCCCATATAAAAAGCTACAAATCAGAAAACTGATTGGTTTACCTCAAACCAGGACACATCTCTAGTATCTTTCCTTTGCTATAACCATTTCATATAGAATGTTCTTTAAAATAAACATCCATTCAGATTACAAAAAAGTAAAAATGTTCTAAATGGCTTTGAAAGGAAAACAAAGAAATTAATCTCACCAAAATGGTGCAACAAAGAGAACAGAGAGCTCTTAATTTTTATGAAAGGACTATCATCACTGAGTGCAATGAGAAAGTAGGAGAACACAGAAATGTTTCTTACTTTGGTTCAAATCTAACCTTCCTCCTCATCTGGGGAGAAGTGAGAAATGGAAAAAACATGGAACAGTTGCTAAGGATAAAAATATCAGGAAATGCAACAAAGCAAAGTGTTCCCCCAGATGAATAAGTTTCCCTATGATCAAACGAGAAAATATCTGAAATGTGTCTGTTTTAAACAGAAGGCAAAATGAGGATATGGAATACACAGTTCTAATGAGTGAGGAGTAAGACAAAAAGGCTGAGATGAATCTTGATTGGTATGAAGTGCTCCAGGTTTTCTTTCTAATCTACTCTCTCACAACTAGGTAATTAGTTTCTGAGAGTATCCCACTAAGAGGCATAATGAAAGCTGGGCTACTGTTGAAAACATTAGTAGGAAGTAAAGATTGCTATTCAATACCAATTTTGGAAGTAATGCAATTAAAAAACTGAATATGCCACTGATCAGAGAACATCAACAGCAATAATCCGTCTTGCTGAAAAAGATTATGATCTTCCAGTAATTATTAAATAAGTGCCATATACCCAGTTTCTTTTTTAAAAGTCCCTACTTAAATATTGTTCCCTCACTGCACATGTCTGCACTAGTCATTCTGACCTCTAAACCAGACAGCTTAAATGGAGGACCCTGAGTACAAAAAGACAGAACTATAATAAAAAAACCAACATCATCATATATAAAAAAGAACAAGTAAATAATATTAATCCCTCTAAGAGGCTAGAAAATGATCACAGGAATCTTTCTAGGATGCTTTCCTAAAGGCTCACATTTTCATTTGTTTACTACAGCCCCTGTTAATTGATAAATTTTGTATTTGCATCTCCCACCATTTCCAGGCAGGCAAGTCTCAGCCGTCTCATCTCCTAAATGAGCTGCCTCCCTACATCCATTTTCTTCCTTCATCCCTCCTCTCTCTCGTGAGCTAGTTTCAGGTCCAGTGTTCTCAGTCTCATTTGTGTACCAACCTGTACAGAAAGTTTATTTACAATCCATAAATGACTACATGTGTTAAATTCAGCTAGTATCACCCAGCAGAGAGTGACCTTCCCAAAACAATAATCCAGAACAACAAACCAGACCACATCAGGTCAATTCCATGAGTAATGAAGATACAGATTATTACCATGATTGAATCAATTACAGTTGCTGCAGCTGGCAGAAACACCAAATTAATGTTTAGAAAAAGGTCAGGGAATCAAAAGGAAAAAACTGAAAACTGCTGGAACCTCAATCTAAAAGGAAAATGCATGAATCAACTCAGATCATCTGGCCAGTGAAACACCAAAACTAGCTACAGCAAAAGTGGAAAAAAAAAGCACAGTGCCATTACAGAAGCAATACAGTTGTTCTGTTCCTCTCTCTCCAAACTTAACAACTGATTTTGTATTTTTTGCATTTCAGTAGAACTTTAATTTCACCTATAAATTCCCCCTGATCTTCTCTAAATCTAATTTACCTTTTCTAAGTCAAAGGGACTGGTACTGCATAGTATGAAAAGTGGTGTATTTTTCTCCTTTTCTGTCAATTCTCTTCCCAAGCATTAGTTATTTATTTTTAAATACCACCAACCTGGTGGTTTCAGAGAGAAATCTATCAAACTCTTAGAGGTTTATTCTGAGTACTAGAGGCCATTTCAGAAGCCCTTACTCCAAATATGAAGTTAGAGCTGTTGTCTCCTCATGTGTATTACTTAACATTTACCTGAATATCACCGGTCATTTTACTGCCAAGTTTCAGGAAGATTTTCTCAGATTCTTCACAATTGGTCATTGCCTCTACTATCATATCATCATTTATATAAGTAGCACTTCATATCATCAGTAAACTTCGTAGTTCAGTGTTCAAACTCCTCTCAGGGCCACTCAGGAATACAGAGAAAGGTAAGGATCCAGGACAATTCCCTACAAAACTCTTAACAATAAACTGGGTCCATTATAAGGATGCATGCCAGGATTCTCTCATTTGTGCCACAGCTGGGATATGTATTATACATGGTAAGCTACCATACTATCTTTTTTATTTCCTCAGCCTCAGTATGCTCATCATTTTAGGTTTAAAGCAGAGAATGAACACTGGCCTGAGATGAACACAGAGCTGAATCACAACATTTTATTCTGTTATTCAAGATGACAGAACAGAGGAATCCCTTGTGGTAATGTTAAAGTTTCCAGTATCTCAATGACAAAATGAGAAGTACCACAAAACCCAAAGGTAATGTCCTTAAAAAGGAAATCAAGCAGAGGAGAAGCAGCAGAAGAATCATCTGATTTCCAGGCAGGCAGGAACATCATCACTACAAAACCTTTGCCATCCATCCTCCCGTATGAATCACACGAAGTACAATGGGCTAGTACATGCATTAGGTTCAGTGAAACTTTCTGATACAGTTCATGAAAAGAGAAAGCAAAAGAGCATCTTGCCACTTATTATTCGGGTCCATCCAACCCAGATTAATCATCTCCTTTAAACATATTTAAGGTTTTTAACAAATTGCAGAATACAACAAAAACAAGACAGGAACCTTCTAGTCTGCAAAATTTTATTAAGCAACAGCTGGACAGCTGGACAACTCTTACAACTCCAAATCATCAAGGAAAAATAGGGCAATCAGTCCATCTCTCAATCATGTAGACCGTAAAGAATCTGGACAAACCACATTTTTATAGGGAAACCAAAAACGCTTCCTACGCACCTCCTGCAAAATCTATTACACAAGATACATGAAAGGAGAGGCAGGTCAGGGCAGTTTTTAAGTACAATGGAAACCAGGTATACCATGACATACTGAGGCGGAAAAGAAAAGAAGAAAACTTGAGTTTTCAAAAAAAAGTGTTTTAAAAATAGTATACCTATGTAAAAGTACACAAATCATGTACAAAAGTTTCAAACACCTTAAGAAAAACATGCTGGGCTTGCTAGTTCAAGAAGGCATGCACCTGCATGACTCATTAAATTAAAAAAACAAACAAACAGACCCCAACAACAAAAAAAAACCCCAAACCCAAAACATATAAACAAAAAAGCAACAAAAAACCCGAACTAAAATAATGTTCAAATTTTAAGTACCAAAAAAAAAAATTTACAAACAAATGCAACTCCCCTTCTTTTCCATGAAAGACTACAGTGCCTTGTCAAACAAATGCACCCTCATGCTATTCCACAACACCATATCTACAATAAACAACGAGATCTAAAATAGACATACCCTTCCCCAACTGCATAACATAGAGAAAGAAGCAGAGAATGCAGAAATAGGGAAATCAAAGGAAATCAAAGGCAAACCATATCAAGCAAACAATAGATACAAAGGGAAGATTAGGGAAACAATACAGGTAGGAATTACAAGCTGAGGACTATTGCAAAGAAATACTTGAAACTCAGATGTCTGCACATTGTTCGAAAAACGTTTCTCTTCCATGATTACTTTCATCTTAATGGATATCTTAAACCATCTACTTGGTCAGTCAGATAAGCATTCCACAAATAAACAACATTTGTCAGGATTCAGAATTGCTGAATCTGTTCATATTTTTAAAATTGTAATAATGTCAATGGTAGGGCAAGGATTAAGAATAAACTGGCAGGCTGTAACAACATTCCATTTAATTTTTTCATTGAATGGTCTGGATAGGCAAGTGTTTGTTGTTTTCATTTATTTAATTTTAAGTCTCATCAAATCATGTTTTGGTCCTGCAGTCAGTTCTGTGTCAGCAAACCTGCTCACTAGCATACAGTGTGACAACAATCAAATTGCCATGAAGCAGAAATTTCTCATAATAGATTCATTTGCAAAATCAAAAGTTGAAAGGTGAAGTTTTAAATTTTCTTAGCAATAATTGCTTCACTCCTATTTCATCTTTTTATTTAGTTAACTGCTTTTGTCTTAAAAATCTAATTTATTAGCTGCATCAACAATCAAACTGTCCAAAGAAATTATCTCCTGATACATCTGTAGAGATATCAAGGAACACGGAAAGCCTTCTTTTAATCTGAAAACTTCTCTGCAGTATCTTTTCTTTTTTGAAAAAAATTAAATAAATACAATGATAAAATTATTCTCATAGCCCACTGTTCACAAGTAGTAGTTAATATTATTTCTTGCAGAATGGTACATGTAAATTCCAACCCTCTGAAGAGGACTTGAGGTGCCCACTTGATAACTGCTCCTGAAGGTAGCAGGACTCTAAATTGGTATTTGCTGATGAAGAAGGTGAAGGGACTTGAAAAAATTAATCTACCAGAAATTTTACCTTTTTGTCAGCAGAATGATAACATTTGCTCTCTTATACTGGGGAACCTGTTATGCCAATCTCTAAATAATATAAATAGCTTGGTTTTCTGTGTCAGAATACTAGAAATGGGAATAAAAGGCAAAAACCTGAGTGACCACACTATGGTCAGGATTTTAGTTCTTTCTTTCTTCAGGGGGATTATATGCAACTGTCAATTCAGTTGTTAATGTTTATAATTTTCTGAAGTAGATGAATGGGGCATAGAAAGAATATATTATAATCACATCATAATGGCAAAGTACATTCTGGGCTGGATCCTACTTTCTTTTGCATCCTGATGTAAACACGTAGTGAGGCTACAAGTTGGCCCTCTGGTGTAAACACGTAGTGAAGCTACAAGTTGGCCTTCTGTCAGCATGCCACACAAGTAGCTCATCTGTTACTAATCTACAAGTCGGATCCACTGGTCTGGAGTGGTTTGGGCTCTGCAGAAACATGCTGTTTCCAAACTGTTGCTCTGGGATACACATTCTTAAAAGCTATTGAAACAGTCTGGTTTTGCTCCCCTTTCTCTCAACCAAATCAGTTTTTGCACATGTTGCTCTATTCACACGATGATTTAAACATTTCTGACAGAGCACCGAGATAACATAAGGTACCACATATATCAGGCTGCAAAAAGCAGATGCACAGAAATTGTCTGCAGCAACAATCAGGCAAGCTCTGAAATTTGTTTGGAATTTCTGAGAGGAAATTAAAAAGACATATCAAGGAAAGCATGGACCTATGGAAAGTCTATGCTCAAGGCTTCAGCAAAGTCAGAGAGCCTTGTCTGACACCTGTACAACTTCACACACCTTCATAAAAACAATGGAACAAATCTGTAAAGAGAAAATTGTAACTGTCTTGCTTGTGGTTGCATCACAGAAAATTTATCTAATTGAGATGAACTTGTGTACAGATTTATTGAGATTTATTGTCACACATCCAATAGTCAGGCAGCCCAAAGCAGATGTTGCCGCTACCTCTGGAACTGAGTACAAAATTATTAATGTCATAATTCCCTTTTTTTTCTATTTCATCCTCTTCTCATAGTTTCTTAGGATGTTGCAGAAACATGTTATTCTTGCTGTTTCAAGCTAAAGTTTGCCAGTCCATGCATAGTACACTGTGTACCAGATTTTAAGCATAAATTTTTAGACTATTAGGAGTTAAACATCAAGGATATCAGTCCCATTTTTTTCAAAGAATTAGGTTCTGCATTGCAATCCCTTTGCAAGTCCAATGAAGCAAATTCTGACTTCAAATGGACACCATGGCCACCAGCAGGCTTCGGCATTTTCTCTCCCCAAAGCTGCTGCCACCCAAACCCCATAGCAGGTGCATGCTGCTCTTCGAGTAGACCTAGAAGGATGAGTGGAGGACCAGCTGCTCCACCAGGTTTCAGATGGAGTGTCTTGAAGAGGTAAGGCTGCCACAGGCAGAATCAGGGCTTAGCTCCATCAGGTCTGTGCAGCACTAACTCAGATTTCAGGAGCACTACAGATGTGTTGGAATCAGCTGAGCCCAGCTGTGGAAGTGAAATTAGTATGAGCAGAGGAAAAACACATCTACTGCTACACTATTTCTTGTGCCTCAGTAAGCTTATTCCAAGCTAATTTGCTTGTATCTCTGCATGGCACTGAATTAGACCATTGGCAAACCCTGTGAAAACATGCAATGAACTTCTTCCAAACTAAGCCTTTATCATTACACACTCTTTTATCATGTCATCCACCTTATTTTATATTTCACAAAAAAGCACTGTACTAAGAAGATGGAAAGAAAATCAAACCTTCTATTTTTAAAACCACTCCCAATTGAAATATATAGTTAGAAACACAGGAAGAAGTGGAGAAGGACAGATTTCTGCAGGTTCCAAAGAGGCCAACTACACTCCCTGTAGTCCACATAATGCTCCAGAGCAAACTCACACACTGCCTTCAGCTGACAATAAAAATCTGTGCCTGCCTGCATGATGAAATGTTGCATACTATCCAGAAAAAAACAGGTCTTCCTAATACATGTTTTTAACTTCTTGCAGTAAAACATATTCTAGCAAACAGTTACTTACAAAGATGCTCTTTAAATATAAATAAGAAAGTGTGTAGAACTCACTGATACATAGTAATAAAATAATCCTTACATCACATATTAAACAATGCAAGATAAATAATTTGTCTTTTGGACATTAACAGGAAATCTGTATTAAATTATCTTTTAAAAAAAAACACTCGAAATTCCCTCAAAAAACCCCACACAAATAAAACCAAACCCAACGAATAAAACCCAGAAAACCCCTAGACAGTCACAATTATTGCACAACTAAAATAAAAAAAAGCTTTGGGAAAAAAATACATTACTGTAAATTACTGTATGTATAAAAGAACCAGTTTTTTCTGAAAACTTTGATACATTCTTCTCAGAAGAACGTAGTTATCTACAGACAACCTGTGTTTTATTAATGAAGTACAAAATGCAACATCAATCTTTTGGCTGAATGCAACAGCAATCTTCACGATTAAAATAATTACTTCAGAAGGGGACTTTTTGATTTGTTTCCTATATTTTATCTCAGTTAAAACCAGAACAATTTAAGATCCAGTTCCATAGTCAGACATTTGCATAATTCCTATGCCTTTCATTTCAATTACACATATTTGAGAGTATTTTCTCTCTCTAATACTGAGTACTCTCTGCACCATTAAAACTGTCAACTAAAAGGACTTTTAAATTATTTTCAAAAAGATGAAAGATTATCTTATCCTACAGAATTTTCTAACAAGGAAACGGGAGGATGCTGGAAATTACTGTTATTTCCTGATTTAAGATAACTCATCCTTGTGCTTTGCTGGGGCAGAAACCAGATTTTTCCTATGCCATGACTTGTGTAAGTGCCATCAGAAGGATGCAATCAAGACCTGTGCCAAAGAAACTAAGTTAATAACTCTGCTACTTGTTATGTTGGCTTCAATCTCTTGGATCTCTATCAGCATAAAACTACTGATAATTGGAAAAAATTGCTAAGAGAAGAGGAATACTGTTCCTTGGGAAGTTAAAAAAACTTCACACAGCATTAAATTTTGTTCAGCAAAATTGTCCAACCTGTTGTTTCTGTGTAATAAGAAACTTTGCTTAAAACTAGATATTCCTCCCAGCAAAAGATTTTTAACATATGGGCCCCTCCCTCAGCAAGCAAGCCATGGTTTGATTCTTCATTGTGGTGTTCAGTGTGTGCCTGTTGTACTCTTAACTATGTATGACTGGTTAACATAGACTTCAGGGCCGGTGAGGAATTTTATCAGCCAGCTTTTGTGGACTGAGAATTCAACCTGTTTTTATAGCATATAACTCAATACGGACAAATGGCTCAACAGTGCTTCCTGCACAAAAATCCCAGGGAAACACTTTCATTATTTTAAAGGGATGAGAACCAAATCCATTTTAGCTCTTCTCTTCCACAAACATTATATATACAGGCACTTAAACTACTGAGGAAATTGTGCACATGAGAAAGAATACAAATTGGCCCAGATAACTGATGGAAAATTAAAAAAAATAATTAAAATAAACAAAAATCTGCTAGATGCCATGAGGAATGTTGTGTCTGACCACCTCCACATGTAAATAGAAGCTGCTGACCTTTGGGATAATACAGAGATTATTCCATCTACTTCCCCCATCCTTCCTTCCTGCATCTGCTTTCTCCCTCCAAAGAAAACCTCTTGCAGGTGTTTTTTCCTGGACCTACACTGCAGGACATTGTCTGTGGATGATCTATTTCATCATCTCCCTTGGCAACACCCTGAAACTCCTCTCTGACTGGCATTTCTGTTTCTGTGCTGTACAGCTCTAGTAGCCTCAGCAGAGCATGTTATAAGCTCACTGTGTGCTGGTAACTTCTGTTACAGCAAGTTCTTATGTGATATGTTCCTCTAGAATGAATCAAATGCAACATCCACCTGCCCTGTCATTAGTATATAAGAAAAGCAAGGAGAGAATATCACACTTATTCACCTTAAGTTATACTGAGTTTTTCAAGCAAGAAGTTAAACTGTGGATGAAAGACAGACAAAATGGCAATCAATACCTCAACCAACATAACTTCCTTCGCATGACTTTCACTTCAAAGGAATTACTAATACATTAATATTTGTATATCACCGGGGAAACGAATTCCATACCAAAACATATTCCATAACAAATGCAAGCAAGGGGGAAAGAGAGAAAGCAAATAAATATGTGCATAACACATGGACAACACAGAAATTCTCCTGTGTAATCAACCCTTCTGAGATGCTCAATGGGTCTGCATGTCTACCAGAAAGAACTACAAAGAGTCATGCTATGGTTATTCAGCCTTCCTTTGGACCACTCCATGTAAACTTTGGATTCTTGCACTTTGTTGTAGCATTATATTCTTAAACCAC
This sequence comes from Turnix velox, assembly GCA_013400935.1. Lineage (NCBI taxonomy): Eukaryota > Metazoa > Chordata > Aves > Charadriiformes > Turnicidae > Turnix > Turnix velox. The sequence goes on along the minus strand of VZTY01030005.1, from coordinate 104,911 downwards.
AGTCACAAAGAGTACTCAAAGAGCAAGGTGATACGGGATGATCCATCCAATTTTTCCTTCCCCTTTCAAGACATTTTTTCTCCAGCCAGTCTGCTGTTGTCTCCTGTGATGAAACTCCTTTCGTAATGAAATTGCTGCCTGTAACCATTTGCTATCTTTGTTTCCTTCCTACTTCAAGCACTGATACACTAACGTTGAATTTGATTCATACTGATTCCTAAGACTGAATACACTAGACCACCTCATTTGCTTGAAAGACTTTGTTTACAAAGTGTAAACACATTTAAGTGAAGAGCACATACAAGCGTGGCCTCAGATGTACATCTGGTCACACCATACCTCCCCCAACTACAGGACAAATTGGAGAATACTTCTGATCAACATGAGCAAAGAAGCATTGCTCACAATTATTTCCTCCCCTATTTTATGTCAGTCACTGAAAGCTGTTTATCCCCAGCAACAAAAGAAACAATGCTTGTAAATAGTTCCTCCTCTGCCTTCTGTTGCCTACTTGAAGATGTTTATCCCCAAGAACAGCAAACAAGCAGACATCAAATTCTTTGATACAGTGGGTTTTAAAACCACCCATTGGTAATAATTTTGTTTCTCTTTTGAATAATACATCATAATTTATAAATTAAACATTGACCTACATAAGCCTTCTTGTAACTTGTGGTGCTCAGTTATTATCAGAGATCTGAGAAGAAAAACATATGTCTTCAAGTATTACAGCTTCTTTTTTTTTCCTTTTTTGCTGTTCTCACTGATGTTGTAGCACTAAGTAGTAGTTGTTGTAGTACAAACTGGACCAGAAAAAAATTATGTTCCCTGTTTTAAAAAGAACAGTATGATATAAGGCAGTCTATCAAAAAGAGCAGTCTTTTTTAATTCCCCTATGAGATTACATCAGCTACTGTAGCAAACATGGCAGAACCACCACAAGAAGCCTGAAACCACACTTCTCCATTTAACACTGAATGGCTCTCAACCCTTTGCTCTTTCTGAGACCCAGCACAATGCTTCAGATAAAAAAAAAAAAAGAAACACTTGNCCCATGACTGATTAGTTAATGCCCTTCTGTTGGGCATCAAGAGACTATTCCAGTTTCAATGCCTTCTTTGACCCCAGACAGGCACCTCTGCACACCTAGATCAGGTTGCCCTGACATTTTCTGGTTTGGAATTTATTAGAAGTTTAAAATTTTCCTTTCTCCAGTCTCTGTTCATTTGAGGCGTTGAGTCACATTAGCCAGAGCAACAGCAAATGCTTGCACTGCAGAAAATGGGTACTGAAAGTCCAAAATGTAAGCATTGCCATCAATCCTTCCAAACTGCATCACCTGGGAAGCAGAGGAGGAGAAGAAGGGAAAGAAAAAGAGAACAAAGTCATAAAACATGAAACATAGAAAAGGAGCCAGGGAAGAATAAAAGTGAAATGTTTTTGTTTCTTTCTAAGAATAACCCACCTTCAGGGCTAATACAAATGGAGTTATTAACAGAATGGAGTAAGATGCCAAAGAAGAGTATGAGAACTGTACCACTTGTCTGTTTTGAGTATTTGATTGCAATATTTGACTCTACAGAGTAAACTGAGCTTTCAAACATACAAGATTGCATACATTGGTGTAAATAGATTGTTTTCCTGCAGATGTGAGTTACACCAGCACCATGTTCCTGCACACCATTCTCTTCCTTGTTGAGACCCTGCCATCAGCTCATCCTCAGAGAAAGGAGCTTTCAGGGAAGGGGAATAACCAGTCTCCTGAATGTAGCACCTCAGAGACAGTAAGCTATGTGCTCTTGGAAGTTCTGTTTTCCCCTGCTCACTAGCACATAATTACACCAAGAATCAGTTAGCAAAGGGGCAGTGGGAGCTGTTTGAAATGTAAAGCAAAGCTAGTCAGGTTGTTCACAGGGAATATCTGAAGTTTGGTCTTTTATCGCTGCTTTTTTGTTTGCTTCATCAGAAGCCAAGATCCTACTTGCTCAACAGTGAAGTTCCATGAGCTAGAATGGAGGCTGGCTGTGCAAGTCAAGCCAGGCTCTGCACCGCCTACCAACAAAACCCACAACCAAGTGATTTTGCATAGCTGTCTATGGGCAAATATCCACAGTTGTTTAACTGAGGAAAAATATAAATGGCTCTGATTACTGCCTTTTAATGAGCTGTTGTTACCAACAAACAAAACCATGAGACTACCACTGGTCATGCAGGTCAAATAACTTCCAAGTTAAATCAGAAGGAGTTGAGAGCCTTGAAGTCTTCAATAAATTGAAGTAACTTACAGAGGTGGAATGGCTGGACAAGGAAACAAATATATGTCTTCTGAGTCTTAATCCAGTGTCTTGTGGATCAATATCACTAAATAGCCTGGGTTTGATGTAGTAACATCCCACTCAGGCCAAGATGAGAGAGCCTAAAATTAAACATTTAGATTTTTTTTTAACTATGCACAGACCCTTCTACTCATGGGCACTTCAGAAGTTGCCCTGGAGCACTGTCAGCATTAAGAACCAGCCCCAGAGGCCTGGTAACCCACAAGGGTAAATTTTGGTATGGAAAGAATTTAACTGCCTGCCCTTCTTCTCTGCCTTAACAATCTGCTGACTGACCTCTTTGAGCACTGCAAGAAAGAAGCAGAGTTCACACAAACACTGGCATGTGCAGCTGATGCTGGGGAGATCTATTGTGCTTATTACAAAATCCACCTACCTTCAGCAGGAAGACCCAGCGAGACTAAAGGAGGCCCTTTTGCCCATGTATATCTGAAGTAAGACCAAACATATTTTGCACATTTACCTTACAAGTGAACTGCACCCTCCGTTCTGAACATGTACCTATGATAGTTGGTTTTTATCAACCATATGACATTTTTCTTCCCACAGAGCACCTAATACAAGCAAGAGACACTCAGATCTGTGAGAGGCAGAACCAGCTTCTCCAAATCCACTCCCCCATTCTGGCCCGCAAGTGCTGCCCCCTCCTACCTGTCGTCCTTCCAGCTCAATCTGGAAGTTTTTTGCTGACTCTTGGGTCACCCGCCCTCCGAAGTCCAGCTGGTAGACTTGCGTTGCCTCGTTCCACAGAGGTTGCTTGTTGGCCATCACATACACAAAGCCCTGGCTCCCCAGCCTCCCATCCTCCTTCTCACTGGCCTTACGGCACTTGAATTCATCCAGCTCACTGGCTGTCCTCAAACTCCTTTTGGATTTCCAACCCTTTTTGCTGCCCTGGCTCTGGTTCATCAGTTCATCCCCACTGATAAAAAGCTCTGGCTCACTCTCTGAACTGTCCTGAAACTCATTCATCTTATTTAGCTTCTTGGACTTCAGCTGGTCTTTCTGGCTCTTGACCTTCTTCTTTTCCCTCCCAAGCCGAGGGCTGGATATCAGTGAATTAAAGTCAGTCAACGTCCTTGCCTCCTTTTTGACCTTGCCCTCAGTGATAGCTGGGACATTCCCCTCCTCAGCTCGACTGTCCAGACGCTTTCGGCTCTTCTTGCCAAATTTGTCTGTCCTTTGAGGAACAGGGCTTTCTGTCAAGGAGAGCACCTCTTGGAAGGTGTCTGCTGTCTCCACCATTACCTCTGTGCCCACATGGCCCTGCAGCTCTGCTGGTGGGGGAGACACTATCGGCTTCTCCACTACAAGGACTGGTTTGGGGGGCAATGTGCATGTGCCCTGAGGGTTCTGTACTGGTGGGCAGGTGCTGTAGGAGCTCCATGGGTGCAAGGCGATGGGTGGTAGCTGTAAATTAGAGCATGTACTACTTCCAGGGTACATGGGTGGCAAAGGGCAATAGGAGAGGTTGGATGGGAAACCTGGCTGAAGCACAATGGTGGGCTCCTGTTGTGCAAACTGTGTTGGGGCCAGAGCTTCTTTGGGGGAGCAGGGGGGCTGCATTCCCTGAAGGGGAGGGGCACTGTAGCTTCCTGGATAAGGTACTCCAGCCCCGTAACTTGTCTGGAAAGTGGCAGTGGGACTGGTTGGAGACTTGGGAGAAACAAATGGCACTCGAGACATATCCAGGTGTTGAGCTTGACCAATGATGAGAGGAGTAGGTTTTAGAGGGTTGGGGGCTGAGCTCTGAGATGTCCTTTCCTGAGGAACCCATATCTCTTCATTCACCATGGGGTCCCACTGGTATGGCGGTGGCCGTTTTACACTGATGGCAGCCTCTGTCAAGGCCACAGGCACATGCCCACGTATTGATTTATCCACTGGGCAGTGCTGAGAAAGAGCCTCATCCTCTGTGAAGGCAGAGTTGATATAATCTGCTCGGTCACGGGAATTGTCAGGTGGGCTCAGCAAGCTATAGGAGGACTGAGAAGCCAGAGGTGAAGTACTGACAGAGTGAGCCATGACAGAGCTGTGCTGGGAGACACTTCCTGTGCTCAGATCAGGTCTCAAGCCACCAATACTGGAAGCACTGCTACTAACATTAGCACTAGTGATGTTGCTCACACCACCAGCACTAACATTGCTGCCACCACTGCTGCTACTGCATTGACTGCAGGTGTACAAGGCAGTGGGTACTCTCTGCTGGTACTGTGCCGTCACAACATTGTTCTTGGCTTTTGGGGGAAGCTGCAAGGTGGCTCTCTGACCTTCCACCAGCTGAGCCATTTTCAGAGCTGCCTCTCTGCTGTTCCTCCGCAGAGTTGCATGAATGATACTGCTGTCCAGCCTCTGTGTGATGCTTCTGCCTTGGGACAACTGGCTGGCAATGTCAGGGTAGGGTGGCGGGTCCCCAGTTGGGATGGAGTAACGAGGGACCTTGAGCCGGTTCAGAGTGGCACTGGTGCAGGGCTGCTGCATCTTCTTCTCAGTGGCGGTGATGCGCAAGGTAGCAGAGCTGCCGGGCCCCGGCAGGGTGTAGGTGCTTTGGGCACAGAGCATCCTGGTGCGAGGCCGACACACCTCCTCCACGTTTCCACTGCTGTCAAACGTTGTTATCCGCTCGTACCCCAGGGGTGTCTGGTAATGCCCTGCCGGGTAGAGGGAGAATTCCCCCTTTTTTAGGCAGAGGTCGAGGGTTGGCTGCAGTGGACCAGGTGGAGGTGGTGGGGCAGCTGTCGGTGCAGCAGGAATGGTGCCAGGATAGGGTGGTGGAGGGTTCATCTTGTTCAGCTGCAACTCCTGGGGAGCCCCGAAGACAACAGCATCTCCTTCCACCATCTGTGGCCCTGGCCTTGGGGCCTTGGCCTTGGGTGGAGGCTCATGCTCGCGGTCGCTGTGGTCCCGTAGATCAGCCAGGGTGATGGCAGGGGGCATAGGAAGTGGTGGGGTGAGGGCAGGGGGTGCAGGGGCAGAGCGGCCCATCTCCTCCCCAACCAGCACCACTCCAGCCAGCACCCCTCCAGCCAGAGCCCCAGCCCCAGGGCCAGGGAACCGACCTGCAGCCCCCGGGAAGGGTCCTGTTCCCACCCCCTCACCCCCTGCTTCCACTGGTGGATTGGCCAGCACATCCAGCTGCACATTTTGATTGGCCAGCAGTGACTGGACCAGACCGATGCTCTGGGTGGGCGACATGGCCTGGGCTGAGCTGTGGATGGGGGCGATGGGGATGTTGACAGTGCATGGCGGGCTGCTGGCAGGGGCACCGGGAGCTCCAGGCACTGCAATAAACAAAACAGACTGTCACACAACACCCTAGATCCTTCTGTTCTCCTCTGGCCCCTTGGGTCACCCTCACCCCAGGCCAAGAAGAATGAGTTGCTACAAGCCTCTGTTGACCGCAGCAGTTGGGTAATCAGCACTAAAATAAAGAATTTTCCTGAAATGGTATTTCACTTATTTTGGTATTTTCTTCAGCACTTGATGAGGACATGTGGGTTGCTAAGAAAGGTTTAATGGGAAACTTCAAGAACAGTGTTTACATAGAATTCAGAAATGGGGGGAAATTATTTTTTAGAGGTTGTTAGAAGAATAAACATTCCACGTCTTTTGTACTTTGTCATTCTTTGTCATTCATACTTTACCTTGGACATTTTAAACTACTTGCTTAAGCACTCCACTGCATTTGGAGGGAGTGCTATCAGACCTCAAAGTCAATGAATCAGACTTTAGTTTGAACAAGCAAGCCACCCTGTCTCCACTGATTCCCACTGCACAATATCTACTTGCAATTGCTAGTGATAAACTTTAAAGTAACTGTTTGGGAAGGATGCCTCATAGGTAAAGTTCAGAGTTCACTTTCAGTCTATACTACAATTCACATAGACTTTCACAATTTCAATTATCACTTACTCATCATCCATTTTTAAGTACTTCTACTCAAATCAATAAAAAATTTGGTGAATCTTGACTCACTAAAGGGCGCTCACTAGAGGGCTTTTTTGATACATCAACAAACAATAGGAAGGATAACCAATGGTTGCCCTTGGTCTTGGCTTCCTGACATTCCTTCTGGCTGCTGCTACCTGACAGAGAAGCACAAAAAAGTCCCCACTGGCCTGGGCAGTCAGGTGTCACTGTGGAAAACACCTGCAGCAGAGGCACTTTATAATATCTGATATAATGTCCCCAAGCTCAATGATCCTAAGAAAACTGGAGAACACAGGCAACAGTTGACAAAATGCATGTACTATTATTTCTTGACTATAGTGAGTAATACATAAAAAAATGTAGAAGAAACACAGAAAGAGGAATATGATAGAATGAAATACAGAAAAAACTTATAAATGTTCTTGGAAAATATTCGACTTGTGGTGGTGATGAACAAAAGAAGCAACTCTGACAAAGCAAAAATACAGAGCTTTCTCAATTTTTTGCAATTCATTTTGCACAAAGTGGTGAGAGTGATTCCAGCAAGAACTACCACTGAAATCCTGGAGCATAGCAGAGAAATAAGGATACTGGAATGAAGCCTAGAATCATAGAATCATAGAATCATAGAATCATAGAATAGTTTGGGTTGGAAGGGACCTTAAAGATCATCGAGTTCCAACCCCCCTGCCATAGGCAGGGACAGAAGTAAAGTTAAAAAGGAACAAAATGTAATAATGAGGGGAAAGAGTAAATACTATATTAGAATCTGCAAGAATCTTGAAGATTCTTTATTAGTTTCACAGTTATACTGTTTTATAAACTCAATGAAAATTTCAAGCAAGTTGCATCAATGGGTTTATGGGAGGAAAAGAGATCAGAGTAATATCCAGGATGGTTTGACTGTACTTGATTCTGTGGAGACCACTGATTTGCAAGACTAGATCAGGCAAGAGATCCATCAGTCAGCATCCCTCCAGACACTGCCCAGTTCACAACTAATTTCTAATTAAAATTTGACAAATCTTCCTGTGCCCTATAATTTGGTCACAAATGTGGTAGGTGCACAGAAGTCGGTGGCTGTGCATGCAAATTTCATGGTAGTTCTATTCATTCCCTTAGCTAAACTTACTTGACCTTAAGGCAGCATGATTCTGTGCTTGGCTGTTCATGCTTTCACCCTGTTGCCTGCAAGTTAGGAATTTGTCTGCCAGAGCCTGAGGTTTAGCTGTCAGCTTGGCTTGAGCAATCCAGTCAAGGGTATGAAGTTCCTTATCAAACAAAATCTCATTTGTTCCAGTGTTGCTTAATATTCTAAAAAGTTTAAACCTGATGGGTTTTTTTTTTTAATTTCTCCAAGGGTTTTTAATTGATTTGTTTGCATAATTTGTGAGTTAAATCAATTCAATGTCCATTTGCCTTGCCAAATCTTTACTGACCACATTAAAAAGCACCTGTCCCAAGAGTACCTTGCTATGAACATTGAACTGCCCAAGAGCAGCTTTCTATGTTTTTTTAAATATTTAATGTAATTGTTGTTTATACTGCAATATTTTTTCCTATTAGAATATGGGACTTTTTTTCTTCTTATGCAGGTTTTAAGAAAGTGTATTCCCCAAACTGTTTTTGAAGATTTAAGTAGCCTCCACTTGCAAAGTCAGAAATAAATTTTCAGAGAAATTAGAATTAGGAAGAATAGGAAGGCTGATATAGAGGACAGGAAAACGTGATTCTTTTACAAGCTTTCTCAAAGAGCTGTTACAAAACTCTTACAATTTCCCCTGTGCTTATGCAGTACTCACCAAGTTCTGAGTATCATTTCAGCTCTTTTAATAATATAAAATTGATATTGAAGATCAGAATTCTACTGATACTGCAGATCTAATACATTCCAAGAAAAGAATGTGGAAACTTTATATTAACTTTTATTTTTCTATTTAATTTTTGTATAACTTTCTGTCAACTTGGTCTATGTTTCATAATAGGAAATGTTGAATGGTTCCCATGCATAATACACACCAGTGTCTCTATTATTTTCCTCAGATCCGAGGAGTGAATATAACACAGACATAAATTAAGCAGCCAAGCCACAAACCATGAAAGAATGGACTTCATTTTAAGCGCACAAGTATTTCTTTAGAAGTCTAGAGGACTGCTCTAACATCTGGGTGAGATACAAGCTTTGGTGCTTTGAGAAGTCAAAAGCCTGGTTTGAAATAATGGGAGTATCTCCATGTATTTCAACAGACTCTAACATAGGCCTTTCATTTCTTTGCAGTGCTCACACTCCTTCTTCAGAGGGTACTGGCATGATGACCTCTCCTGTAGTTCCAAAATCCTATGAGCTGGCAACAGGAATTCTTCACTGATGTGAAAATTCTGAAAATAGATTAATTTATCTTCTTGTCTATTATTTGTTAATTTTATTTGTATGATGTTGTGGGGCTTTTTTGATTTGAGAGGAACCAGTACGTCTAGTCCTTTTACTTGCCACAGTCACATCACCTGCACCCAATACTTCCCTTCATTGCTTGAATCCTCTGCTAGCTTGCATCTCAATGAAATGATAAAGTCCTCCTGATCCCCGTTACTTACAGATTGTTTTACTATTTTAGTCTTTCTGTAAGACTTGGTACTCATCAAAATACAAATGGGCATTTATCACTTCTCATAGAATGATTGAGTTTTACAGGAATCTACCCTCCAAGCCAAGCTACCAGCAGGCCATGCTTTGCTGCCATCAGGTCACAAGACTGATTCTTTTGGGCTTCCAAGCATTACAATTCTGGACTACAAAAGTGAGGGATGCAAGGTTTTGGATTATGAAGACTAAATAGAAGATTATTAAATTTGATTTGTGCATTTAAAAGAGAGAGACAGTGACACAAATTATTTGTCTCTTACTTAACATATAACATGTCAGACCTCCAGCTCCTCCTTACCTGGTAAATCATCTTCATCTTCACTAAAAACATTTGGATTAAAGACAGGCAGGTTAATGTAATCCATTGAAACTTTTCGTACTTCTGGGAGATATATTGTCATCTGTCTGGGCTGCAGGTGCAGCAAACTGGTTTTATATATAACTGGAGAAAGAGTATAACAAAAAACACATAAAACACATATTAAAAAAATCTTTTACGTGAAGAACATCTAAAGCTAATAAAGAATCAGTTCAAAGCAGACAGAAGCACTATGACTGTTTTTATTTAACGTGTTAATCATGTAAGAGCCATTCTTAGCCAAATCCCTATGGAACACTGCGTAAATAGAATAAAAGAAATTGTAACTTTCAGATATTTTTCTTTAAACAGAAGAAGCACCTCTGCAGTTAAACAATCTGTAGACATAATTAATTAATTCATCTTGTATTCACCTATTTTCGCAGAAGGGAAAATAATGTTTACATTCTACTTATGGAAATTTTCACCCCAGGATGCTACTGACTTACATGAGTTTAGGGAAAAACTGGAAGAAAATCTGTGGAGGGTTTCTACATAAAAGGAAACCTCTTCAGGCTCAGGAAGTTCCTGGGACCTGAAGACCTAGAAACTGGGAGAACATTTGAAGGAGGTATCACTACACACTTACTCTAAGCTTATATCCTTCCCTATGTATCTGTCACGGAAAACAAGAGAATTAGAACGACCCCTGTCCTGATTCAATAGGGTCATTCTTCCATTATCTTTTGACAATAGTTGCAAATGCAGATGTCAGAAAGTCATAAATTACTTGAAAAAAGTAATTGGTGGCTAGAACCAACCCAAGTGTTTCCACAACTCTGCATTAAGTGGAAGGTGCTCCTGCCTTCTACTAATCCTCCGATTATCTCTGCAGAGGAACTTTGCTTGGAGGCTGGGCCAGAAAAGGTTCTCTCTGGAACTCCATCTCTGTCTGATAGTGGTCAACATAGCTATAAATGACATTATTTAACTAGTTCTGCATTCCAGGCACCATTAATTAGTTCTGATTTAATTGTACAATGCAAGATAGGAAAAAGTTTTCCAAAGAGCTTGTAAAACTCCAGTGCTGATTTCTATTACTTATATTTCAATTCAGAACTCAATTCTACCAGGCAGTATCCTGTTCTTTAGCCCTCTTCTTTTCAACAGGACTATCTGGGGAGAAATAGCCTAACTAGAAGGTCAAACACCAGACAACTACTTCTTCTAATGAAAGCTATCAATTTACTGGTGCACCAGGCTATGCACTGACCTGAAAAATCTTGAGCATGACACCCTAAGAGCTTTTTAACATTTGGGTATAACCACTATTAAAATCTGAGGTATGAAGAATTTTTTAAAACCAATTACTTTGATTATTTTGCAAAAATTACTGTTCAAAAAAACTGAAAAAAAAAAAAGAAAGGTCTGGGCTTGACTGATAACTAATAATTTTATTACAACTGAGACTTGTATTATTTTATTTATCATATCATTATTGTATCTATAGATATTAATATCTTTTTAATTACAGTGAATTTTGTAAAGTGTAATTTCAACTGTGCACACAAAATAAGTGCTTTTTTACAGAAGCCCTCTGATCACATAAAATGAATCACATGACATGAATTTGTAGTTTGTTAGAAAAAGCTTGAATGCAAAAACTTAATAGAGTTTACTTTTACCTGCACCAAGGTTCGTTGGTAGGAAAGCAGCCAAACCCACAATTTTAAATTTGGTTCCCCAGATATTAGATGTGACCTGAGCAAGGTAGTTATGCTGCAAAGCAAAAATAAGATCATTTTCACCTAATAAAAGATCTAATAAAAACCTGCAGAGCAATCAAGCTATTGCAAGTGATAATACCTTTCTTTTCAGCTTCTCTTGCTTTTATTTTATTGAAACAGCTTATGTAGCACCTGTTTTACCCAGTCATTAAGAAGCCTCATTTTGATATCCGAACCATCAGAAATAATGCACACAGCAGCCACAAAGGCTGATTAAAGCTGGTGAAGAACGGAACCATAGTGAGACTACATTTGTTTTCAGACACTTCTTTCTCCGACACAAAAGCACAGGAATCTGTATTTCAGAAAGTAATAGAGCCTGTCCTTGGGTTCTATGCTTATGAATCACTTTATAGAACAATATAAAGACAGAAATTGATTACTCATAATGATAAACGTATTTTTCCTGAAGCCTCCAAAGCAGTTTCCGAAACCACTGCTTCCACAGTGATCAAATTATGGGTCTGAAGACAACTGAAACAAAACTAAACCAAAAGAACGCAGACTGCTATAAAAAAGTTTATAAGACAAGACAGTTCCGTGAACACCACAAAGTGCTCAGAATGCTAATTCTTTGCCTTCCTTCCAATTAAGACTGCTCCACATAAACACAAAATAGGAAATGTATAGCTCTCTGAAGAAAGTATTTCCTTGTCTCTGCATATTCCTAACAAAGGAACTATAGTGGCATTAGGACAAGTCTGAGAAACTGAATAAGAAACATTCACATATGCTTTTGAACAATCAACATCATCACTTAGAATAAAACCTTTCCCATGGATTCACACTGACAGAAATTAGTGGTGCTAGGACTAATACTGAACTGGAAAATGCAATTCTTTAGTTGTTCCATCTAGTAATGAAATAAGAATTTTTTATCGCCTATCATTGGTTCCTTATCAAAACTTCCTGCCTCTGGAAGGAGGTGCATCTGGATTCAAGTCTGGCCACAATGAACAACAATACCTGAGTAATGTCTTCTAAGGGAAACTCTCTTCGGGTTAGGCTCGGTGAACCAATAGAAGGTTTCCTTATTGGTAACCTTGGTGATCTTGATATCTCTTGAGCAGCTCGTGACATCTTTGGAGATTTGCGAGCCTCTATGTTGATTCTGCATATAAAGCAATAATTTGAATCATCAGTGGTCAAGCAAAATGCACAAATTTAATTTCTTTGAATGTAAAAATGAAGACAATAATTATGGCACTGTCTGAGTGACTAATGAAGACTACAGAACCTGCAGGATGGAGAGTAACAGGTCAGACTTCAATATATATAATGACTAACTCTTCTGCTGTACCTCAGAATGGGTGTCTTCTTATGTATCTAACAAAGCTTAGGTGTAGTGCTGAGCTATTTCAGCTATGCATATCTATAGCAAAGACTCAAGAAATGGAAGTGCGACACCTGGGCTGGCAGATCTCCAACCCAGAACAGCAAACCAAGGTATCACCAACTTCAACTCCTACCACCCTTACACAAACAGGGTCATGATCAAACTGGTGGAAAAAATTAGTAAAATCTACATTTCAAAAGCATGCTCTCAAAAATCCAAGGCAGAAAGAGAGGCTGTGTTTTTTTTCCAGAGCCATTTTGGTTTTAGGCTCAGGAACTAATGGCTCTTTTTTCAAGTGCTAGTAAATCTAACATTACATTCCCATTTAGAATCATAGAATGTGTTGAGTTGGAAGGGACCTTCAAAGATCATCTATTCCAACAGCCCTGCAATAAGATCTTACACTAGATCAAGGTGCTCAGAGCCTGAGATGTGTCCAGGGATGGGGCCTCCACCAGTTCACTGGGCAACCTGTTCTGGTGCTTTACCAACCTGATGCTGAAGAACTTCTTCCTAATGTGTTATCTAAACTTATAGTTTAAAACTCTTGCCTCTTGTCTAATCGCTACATGCCCTTGCAATAAGTCCCACTCCAGCTTTTCTGTAGGCCACCTTCAGGTACTGGTATGCCACTGTGAGATCTCTCTAGGGCCTTCTCTTCTTCAGGCTGAACAGCCCCAACTGTTTCAGCCTGGCCTCAAAGAAGAGGTGCTCCAGGCCCTTGATCATCCCCGTAGCCCTGCTCTGGACACGCTTCAATCAGTCCATGTCCTTCTTGTGCCAAGGGCTCCAGAGCTGGACACAGTACTCCAGGTAGGAGAGCATTTCCTTTGCTTCATACTAGGACCAGCTCATAATAAAAAGTCTTTGTAAAAGTGTCAGCTGCAGCTAGAAGACATCAAGGTCTCAATTCCGTAACATCAAGCCAGGAGACAGACAGGTACCCAGGGAGGCTCTATGCAGATGGAAGGTTCTGTCTATGCACATAATGAATATAATGAAGACATTACACGAAAGCAATGAGACAAACTCATAGCTTAGAAGCTTGTTTTACATATCATCACAGAACCTTGGCTACCCAGTATTTAAACAATCTGCTTATTGAAGATCAGAAGAGAGAGAGACCTGGAAACCTGAGGGAAAAGAGCAAGAAATAGCCAATTACTACCTGGGGAGCTTGGGTGATTTGCTAGCTCGACTAATTTTGGGAGATTTCTTTGCTGCCCAGTCATCACTCAGTTCGATATCACTGGAGTCTGAGCAGTTGCAACTGTCAATCACAGTGGAAATCAAGCTGTTTCCATAGATTTCATCTATCAAAACAGAAAATGCAAGTGCTGCTTTAGAAAACTGTTATCAGTAACAAGTATTGCTCATCAGAAATATAAATTCAATCCACAGGCAACAGCAGAAATAAAACTATGTAGAGATAATTAACCTTTCTTCACTTTATCTAGTATGAACTTCAGATTCCCAGTGGTTCAAACTCGAGTGAACATGATTCAGAAGGGTGAACAGCATTCAATCAACTCCAACATTGAGACTAAAGAATATACTGTGCTAATTAGCAATCTAGTGTACAAAACATAAGCAGTTCCCTTTTGTAAAACAGAAGACAGCATGGTATAATCTCAGAGGTTTGAGCATAGTTCATGCTGAAGATTACTTTGCATGAGGAAAAATATAAATCAGATGCCACCTTCCATGTTGAATATGTAGATTTTCCTTAATTCTTGATGATTTAATACCTAAAGTTCTTCTATATAATATTTTATACAGAGCAACAATTCAATTCTACCTGCTTTTCCATCTGTTTTAGGATCCATGATAACAAACTCTGGCCGCAACTTGCTGATACGGCGTCCTTTCAGAATAGGCACCAGTCCTCCAAGATACTCAAGGTACAGAGTATAACATGGACCACCAACTTCTGGGTCATCTTCTGTTCGCTTCATTGTGCAGTGAAGACGTTCATTACCAGCTGTCGGGTAGCTGACAAAATCTCTCATATTGTTTGGGTCTGGGATAGGAGGCTTAATTAAACGAAGGAAGGAAGGAAGGAAAGAGAAAGTTTCCTATAGGTTATTGGGGTTTTTTTTTATGATGACTTAATCTTAACAAAATTAACTGAATTTGAATGCAACTTGGCTGGTCAAGATTAGTACAGGCTACTGTGTGAGTTATGCAGGGCCCACACACAGAACAGAGTGGGTGTGTACTGTTTATTTAGGTCAAAAGCAAGCTGTACATAGAAAACTAAAATTAATTACATCAAAGAGGAAGGCTGGTTAGAACACCAAATTAGCCAACAAACCTGAATTCAGGTTCTGGCTCTATTTTGAATTTCTCTTTTAACCAGAGTAACAAGTCTAAGTCTCCGAGTATCTTGTCTCTTTCTGGCCCCCCAGGTGAACTTGGCCACTCAGATTCACTTTCCTGATTGGAGTCAGTACATTCATGCCACTGTGGAACAATGCTGTCTGCTTCAAATGATGCACATCACTTCCACGCACATGACTCAACTTTGCTGATGGCCTTTTTGTGTGTGATGTGGAGAAATACGAGCAAAAAGCTTAGGGCAGATTACTCAGACCTGCTGCCAGTACTGTATTAATTCATTAAGATCTTAGTCTTAAAGCAGTTAGCCTACTTCTGTCTAGGACAATATAGTTTGTGTGACACAAATGCTACTTTTTCGTGTAAGTCAACACAGTTTCCTTCAAAATGAAAATACGAGAGAAAAAAAGCAAGGGAAAACAAGAACCTCATTAACCTGTCAAGACCAATACAAGCTGAAAAGAGATCTACAATACAGTCCCCAGGCTGGAAGGGGAAGGTAAATTTAATCAGGGAAGAAGGTGCCTAGCCAGGCGCTATAGAGGCAACGCTAACTGTGTAGGTGGGAGTATGTGGCTGGGAAAGAGCCAGGGTAAATTACAAAGAAGTGCTGAGGAAGCTCCATGAACACCCATGAGCCACATGTCTTCTGGGAACTCTGCTTCAGTCTTTCAGTTACACAGCCTCATGACTGCTGCCCACCAGGCATCCACTCTGGGAGCTGATAGAAGGGTACTGGCAAAGATGTGTCCCTGTAGTGACTCTGCCCCTCTGACTCCTGTCATGGCTCCCAGCCCAGCTACAGCCAACTATAGCCTCATCCCATCCCTAACAGCCAAGCAAGCATCACTGATGCCCCATTCTGGGGAGAAAGCAGTGTGCTAGGGAAGAACTGAGACCCACTAATCTCTTAAATACTCTGCATCTTCAGAGACAGAGGTGTTATGGTTATAGTAAGGCATTTATTCTTCTCTGGCAAAAGAAATGTTCCACAGTAGCACAAATTGCCCCAGCACTATAAATGCTCATGTAACACTCACGTAAGGAGGCAACAATTTTATCCCTGTAACTCTCCCATAACTGAGAACTTCTTCATAAGTTTTTGTGAGTCACCAGCATATTTTACCCTTAGAAAGGCCATCCCCATAGAATAATGCAGATCAATATGCGTGAATCCTCCCTGCAGATTTTACTAGGCACCAAATGGATCAGTGGGCACTAGAAGAGGACAGGAACGAGCCATAATCAAACTTTAAATACTATATTTAAGATAATTACAGTACCTTATAAAACGTGCATTGTCACTAAGGAGCAGCACAGAAGGGGAAAAATCAAGCAGTCCTTTCCCCTTCACATACACACATTTCTTCTCCTCTTACCTTGATTGTTGGTATAAAGGCAGTGGTGAGGTATGAGCAGAGACGAGGTGGCAAGGTCAGTTTGCTGATATCCTTGTCATCCCGCAGACAGCTAGCGATGGTCTGCTGGCACAGCAGCTGCAGACTGGAGACCCTGTGCTCAACTCTGATGACATACAATGCAGGTCCAGAAGCCATCAGCAGACGTGAATCCCTGTGACCCCAACAGATTGAGATGATGGGACGCTACATGGAGATGAAAAGGACAGAACTTTAAAAGAACGTATGCTTTAGTCAAGACAGTTGTACAGCAAGTTATCATTTAAGTTCAGCACCAATCATGTTACCCTAAGTCTTCTAGAAACTTAAACTGGAAAAGAATGTGAACACTTGAAATTATTAATAACAGTAGCTGATGGGTATACAGTATTTTTTACTCACAAGGCCTAAACACAAATTTTCTACTACATTCCTTACCAGACAGGATAAGTGACACACTATAATATCACATCTTTTGATGCCCAGGTGATTTCCTCAGTCACCTAATCAATCATTATCCACTGGTAATGGCTCAAATCTTACAACAGAAAAGTTACACATCCAGAAACATCCACTGACTTCTTGTCTTGCATTGAATGTTCTGCTGCATAGTGTCTCTTTTGAACTCTTCAAAAAAGAAGTAAGCTGTGAAAGAGCACCAGAAACAGAACAGAGATTGGCCTTCTGTCTTCTGCTTGCCTACACTCAGAAATGTCTAAATTCATGACAGTAAAAGCAGAAAGAATTAGGAGCAACAGGTACTAAGTGTCATAACGACAAGAAGCAAAACAATAAACAAATCTTAACAATGCTTTGGACATTATTCTCTGCTGCATGGACATTTAAGAGTCATACTGACTTGTGCTTGCAAGGATCTCTCCAAACTTTCTTCCTAGTTCCCATTTTTTTTTATATAAAGTGTCAGTCTGTTGTAACCTCTCATACCCTACTCACTACTACTTACTTTTATGTGTGCTTTCTGCGTTTCAAAGCATCTGTATTTGCACATGTACATACATGGTATGTAATTTCAATCTCATAGCTGCTATCTCTACACAAATAAATAACAAAAAACTCTCAGACCATGAAGAATACCATGCAGCGGGCTGTAATCAGTAAACTACAAAAGGTTTACTTCTTCCTGTGAAGGGGTTTCTCCTTTTCAGAATCCTAGACACTCAAAAGTTTATGCAAATATGCTTTTTTATGGAAATTATGAATTGTATTTACTGAAAGATCAGTGTGTCTTTGGAATATCTTTACTCTTCACAAGATTCAGCTAACAAGAATTAGCTATACAAGAGTCAAGGTACCATCAGTAGTAACTTTTATCCACTTCTCTCTAGTAATATGGTAACCAGATACCTGGGTTCAATCAGCCCAGAAGTTACAAATCTAGTCTGGGGAAAAAGCTTTCCCTTCAGTTACAAATTCAAAATGCTTAAAAGGTGAGAAACCAGGACAAGATGTTTTTATGTGAATTATATAAATCACTACACAGCTGCACAGCACTCCATCAATATCTTTTATCAAGATAAAATTACTTCTTCAGATAAAAGATTCCTGCTATGTCATCTTATCCTAGATTTAAATTTCAAGGAAAAAAACTTCACTTTAAAGTGGGAGAGATGAAGAAGCTTAATTTTCATTACATCTAGGCAAAAGCACACAGACATACTTCCATGGAGGCACAAACCTTCAGGCTGACTGATATGCAAATGGAAAGCAGCAACATGTGAACCTTGTGATTTTCACAGTAATCACTAAAGGCATTTTGCAGTAGAGAACATAAAAAGAACTGAAAAATCCCTTGTGTACCATCTAATTATTACATGGCTTGTCGTAACCATAATTTGTGGGACAGAACCACAAAAAGCAGATTTGCCTCTGCTTTTGTCAGAGAGAAACTGGAAGGTGCAATAGCTGCAGTGCCCGCTCATCTCTTGTGAAAAGTGTGTGCACATCTCTGTACTGTCCCAGCATTCACGGAGTCAGTATCAAGGTCCTTATAAACATCCCAAATAAAGTTTCACCAGGCAGTTTCAAAGTGCTGCTCTTAGTTCTATTTTTGTCAGAAAACAAGCTCCTCTTGAAGCTTTGCTTTCATTCAGTAACAACTGAAAAGGATTAATTTCATGGGATATAAATGAAAGGCCATGTTAATTCAGAAGCAACAAATCTGAACGCCCTATGTGAAACAAACAGAGGCAAAGTGAGCAAGGTCAGCTTAGTTAAGCAACATAAAAGCCTCTTCTCTTAAAGCCTTTTGATCTGAATTTAGCCTAAAATGGCACTCTCCTTTTCAAGTCTTAGTAAAATAGCTTTTCCACAACTACCAGGTATCTACAGGAGCCCATCCTCTTAAATATATCCATTCAGATGCCAGGACATTTCCAATAGAGATGTAGCCTATGAAATGCTGTGAAAGCTGTTGCTGAGAGGAGTGGGTTTAGAGCAAGTGCCTCAAAGATTTTTGGAAATCTCTCCTATAAAGATTAAATCTTTGGTACACCACTCTGCATTAGGGTTTTTAAATGTTATATTGATGAAAATACAATTACAATTTTTATGCATCTAATCTTGTTGCCTATACAACTGATTCCGAAACATACAGGGCTTCATTCACTTTACCCTTCTTCACTGTTCTTAAGGTTTAAATCTATAGTTACAAGGCAAGATCACAAGTTGATGTAAATTTACTGTAGAATTATAGGTGCAGAAATGAGATAAGCATCAATGTTTCCAAATCCACATTCTTATTGCCCTTGTCCTCTCTGAGGCTTATAAAAAGAAGACTGTACAAAGCAAATAAGGAATCAAAATATATTACTCCAATTTGAACTGCTGACTGAAAAAAGTCACAGGTTTGTTTAAGCTAGCAGTAGGTAATTTTGAAGTGAACCTGTAGAAGACTCCTCTGTTTAAAGTTCAACTGGAAAGACAAGAAACATCTGCACCCACTCAGAAGCAAGAGCACATATGGCAAGATGATATAATAAAGACCAGTCTGCACATCAGACAAGAAATTCTGCATTGACAGAATGGCGTTGCACCACTTCTTGTAAATGGTTTTAGTAACACTGTAAAAGAATCTTCAATGAGCTGATTCTCCTCATCACTTCCTGATACCAAGGAAAGGTTGAGAGGATTCAACAAATAATGGAAGAAATTAACATTCTTCCAATAAAAAATTATGAGCAGCGGGGCAGCCTTCTGCTGAAATCACTTTTTTTTTGATGTTGAAGAAGCAGAGGCACAGAGTAACAAAAGTTACTAGCTTTTTTTTTTGCAACAGCAGTTTTTATGTGGTTTTGACAGCAAACTAAATACTTTGCAATGTTCTAGCATACCTGTCATTTAGCTGGCAATACTGTTGGACCAGCACAGAAGCACAAAACCCACATGAGTGGATACAGGTGTCCTTCTGAAAGATGCCTCCTGCAGCTGAGTAAATAGGAATTTTAATATACTAAATAAAGGCCATAAACCCTAACTAAGAAGAGAAGAGGAGTGGCTCTAATTTCAGGCAGGTTTATACACACAGTTTATTAATAAACATAATACATCAGCTTGAATGCTGTTTTTACCCTGCTTTACTAAGGAAATGAGAGTCCATGATTGCACTCATGGACTCCATGATTAATTGGTGGTTGCCACTCCTCCATTCACTTCCAACCTGCAGCTGTAGGCTTTTCATCTGAAGTTGACAAAGGAGGGAGAAATTTCCACCACGTTAAAATGCTGCCATTTCAGTGCAAATTAGCAGTTGAAAGAGCAGAAGGCTTCATTTTAGTATTTTCATTATGAGAAATACAGCAGTATGACCTTGATGGCTACATGTTCAACATGACCTGTCAATTGTCCTGTAAGTACTCATATAATGGCAGAACAATTAGCCCTCATATCAACCACAATATGTACTTTCAGTTGATTAGGTAGGGGAGAAGGAAGAGCTGAGAGAAAATGGAGGCATTTGAGGTGATTTGAAACAAAGTTGGGGGGAAGAGTATCAGGAGTTGAGCCTGCATACATGTGCACCTTAAGGCAACCTGACCCCATCAGTTCCACTGTTCAAACTACAGCTTGATTTCACAATTACGCACACAAGTATTACACTGGTTCAACAGGCAACATGGAATCATGGTATTCTGGTGCAGAAGTAACAGAACAAAATTTGTTTTTTACCTGGTCTTAGAATAAGCAACATCACTATAAATATGTTCTCAATCCAGAGTAGAAAGGGCTGTGCTACTTTACTGAAAAAGCTGTGGTTAAGATCAGAAAGCTGTGTATGGTAAGTCCTAAATAAGTATTAGATGACATTGTACATATTTAGACTGGCTTTAGAGAACATTATTTTATACTCACAAAACTAAAGAATTCTGTCTAAATTAGAGTGCTAACATTAACCGACATAGGTTAATGCTAAATATAAGCAAACACAGAAATTTAGCAGCTGGCTTACTATGTGATTCTTTTGTATTCATCCCAGATCAGGGTACCAAAAAAGAAATTATAATAAATGATATAATCATTAATCATAACAGAGTGTGTATATATATATATATGTACATATGCATGTGTATATATATACACACACACACACACACACACGTACATACATATATAATTTTGCTTCACTTTTGGATTTCAAAGCTATTGTAAATAAATAAAATTTCCTAGTAACAGTCAGAAATCAGAATGAAGTCAGCCTTAATTTGGAGAAAATCAAAGAAACTGAACTGTGACATTCAGATGGGTTCTGAAGAATCAACACAGTCCTATGAGATATGTTGTGTTCCAAAGAAGAACACAGACCATGTGCTGACATTTACTTGTGAATTAACATGACTGAGGTTACAGTGAAAGTCTGTATAGAAGGTGGGAACAGAAACAAGACTTTCCGATTCATCCATCCTCATCTGATGCCATAAAAATTAGAGTATTGCATCAGATTCAATGATTGCAAATTAGAGGGAAAACAAAGAAACGATAATCCTGTGATTATGATCCCAGACTTGGAATATTTTTGTCCAGTTCTTGGCACAGCTACAATGTCAAGCATTTTATCCATTTTTTTCTCTTCAGTCTCTTGTCTGTGAAGCAACAGAATTTCCTTTTTCTACCTTGTCGGTACATGGGCCAACAGTTTTAGGACTGTCTCTCAATATATGTTTGCATAACACCTAGTACAGTGGACCTTAGAATCAGATGCATTCTTGGATGTCCATCTTCATGCAAACAATGATTATTTATAGTGCATTTTTATCTATATTGTATTTCAGAATGTATTCAGGAGGTTTTGTAAACCTTTTCATATTGCAGGTCTATATCGAAAAGCTGATGTGGGAAAAGCATGTCTGTAAAGCATTGAGAACTGACTTAAAAATACCTCCTACCTGCACAGGTGTCTCCAGAGTGTAGATGTGTTCCCCACGCACATTATAGAACTTGACAAGTGCGCTTTTCAACAGGGAACCATTGCTGAGGTCAACTAGCTGGTTTTGCTTCTCCATGCCTGCTACTGCTAGTAAGTCTCCTTGTGTACACCACTGTACCACCACATCTGAAATTGCAAAGAGAGTCTGCAATAATCATTTGATTACAATCAGTAGGAGCAGTGTTTCCAGATGCTGCAAAATGACTTGAACAGCTAAATCATGGTCTCAAAGGTTACTTAAGTACTCAGAAACCTAAATCCTTTTGTGGAAATAGTAGCAACTATGCCACATTCTGCACTTCTGAGAATTATTTTATTTTATAAATTGAAAAAATTGCACAAAACCCATTCATTTTCCTCTCTATGATGAGTCTAGAACATAATCAGTGGCTGCTCCTAAGTACAAGAATTTATTAGAGGTACTAAATCTGAAGTGGGAGATTCTATGCACATCTTTGGAGTAAATAACTGGAATTAAGTTAAAAAACAAATAAATAACCTCACTAAGACAGTAGCAGTAGAAAGCAGTGTATTTGTCTGGAAAGGTCTATGGTGCAAAAAAAGCAGCATATTTGGCAATGCCTCAAGTTCTCACTGCTATGAATGCAACTTTTAGCATCACTCAAAAAAAAAGTGATATTTTGGTATAACAAAAAACCAGAAAGACTTCTAGATTTTTGTCCCTAAATACAGATCATCTCCATGACATAGGTTTTCTTTCAACATATGACTTATGAAAATATACTCATTTATCTAGCAGGAGATTGCCAGAAGCACACAGGGATTGCTCAGTCTCTAATTAACATGGATACACATATATGTATCAGTTATTTCTCCTACAGGTACCTCACAATGAGAAATGCCTACAGCTTAATTTAGATATACTAATTTCAAACCCTTATATCCTCTAGCTCCCTGTCACACTGTAACAGAGCATTTTGTGTTTCTGCTCATGTTCCACAGGCAGATTTGCATGTGCAGGGAATACTGAGGAAGTCTTTAAACCTTTTTACTCTTAAACTGGAGGTGAAAGACAGTTATTTTGTGCTGAGGCAATGTGAAGGTAAAGACAAAACTTCTGTGCTCTGGCATCTATCAAGCACCTTTTGAAGACATCTGTGGGCGAGAAGCTGTCTTCAAATGAAGAAGCAGGAGAGAAATGAGAGCTGGCAGAAAGGATCTCAAAATTGTTTCAAGTTGTCAACTTGTCATTTTCAGGGGCTTTACTGTGCAATTTAAAATGGGTTTGTATTATTTCAAATTGATGATATTTCTCATGGGAATTATGCTTCTGTACATATCAGTGGGAAGATGCATGTTCCTTGAGATAATTTTTCTACAGCCAGGCATCGTATGTCTCTTTTCTTTCTCTTAGTTGTCAGCCCTATAAGTAATCAACAAAAACATTCATCTTCCTCAGAGATAGGCAGCCTAGAAATCAATAAGGCAAGCTGAACAACTCCACTTTTAGTAACTGCATTAATTACACGACTATGAAGGTGAAAAAATAGTCTCCTTTGGACATGCATCTTCAGGTAAAAATTTCAGTTGATCCTCATACCAAGAGGAAGAGGAGAGATTAATGTGTTCAGCAGTTTTCTCTCTCTTTCTCTCCAAACTCCTAGAATTGGGCTGCAAAGGTGTGGGCTGCAGCATCTCCCTGGGAAGGCATGGTTCTACAGTGTGCTTGCACTGCCAATAGGCTCTCCAACAGGCTAGTAGAACAGCAAAAATATACTGTTCATGTTTGAAAAAGTTTTATAGTTGCCTGCTCTAAAAATACATTGCGAAGCCTAAAGCAGCCATAAGGGCACCTGCTGCAGAGATCACGGAGCAATACTTACAGATTTTAAGACAGAGACACATGAATTCAGACTCACACACAATACTGCGGACCATCCACTCTCAGCAGTAGGCTAGGTAGAATGGAGACCTTGAAATGGGTGGTTCTGTGCATTCTTGCATGTGATAACAACCAGTAAAATTACAGCCAATAGGGTTGCCCCAGAATCCTGCATCCTACCAGCCAGGTAGTTTTTGTGTTAGCACAGATGAAAGCAAGAGTGGAAACCAAACCTCAAAGGCGAATTTTTAACTTCCTAAGGCTATGCTACATAATAGATGACCTTAAAATTACTGGGCTGGTGTTAGGGCTTTTCACCAAAAATACAGAACAGTTAAGAGTCTTCTGTAACAGCATCATTAATTTTTGTTATCTCTAATATAAAACTGATTTATCTGTGGAGAGGAAATAGAATAATAGGAAATAGCATGTGCTCATGTGCTGTAGTGAATTAAACCTTCTCTCCAGATAAACCACCATAAATTGTATTGAGAGTGTTGGCAAAGTAAGGGATTTCTTGACAAATAAGAACAGTAAAAGATTCAAAATGTTTAAAGATTTCACATGGAATACTGATCTTAAAACGATTCATGCAAATCACTTAGCAAGATGTGTAGTAATACATATAGAAACATAGTAAAAGCAAGAGGAAATGGCCTCAAGTTGAGCCAAGGGAGATTCAGGCCGGACATTAGGAAACATTTTTTACACTGAAATGATAATTAAACATTGGAGCAAGCTGTCCAGGGAAGTTGTTGAGGCACCGTCCCTGGAAGTAGTTAAGCAATGGGAAGGCACAGTACTTAGAGATACAGTTTAATGCTGGCTCCTGTCAGTGTTCTGTTGATGGTTGGGCCAGAAGATCTGAAAGGTTCCTGCCAACCAAGATTATTCTATAATTCTACTAATAAAGCAGTAGAAATTTTCTTCTCTCTACATAACTTGCCTTGATAATTAATAGTTCTAGCAAATATTCAAAATTTCAATATTCAAAATTTGTGGGAGTCAAAGCAGCATTGCTATTCATACCTGGTTACCAAAATAATGGGAGGAGACCTCACGAATTAAGGATGCAAAGGAAGTGTTATGTAATGTAGCATCAACATGTTAGAACATTCAGCTGAAAACCAGCAAAAAGATCAATTTTGTCGACAAAACTGCCATTAAAACACAATCTCAAAAATGGAAATATTTTTTCAACCACAAAAACTCTACCGGGCAAGGATTGCTGTTCCACCAGCAGGTGTCACTGCTGGACACAGCAATAACTGGCTAAGCATTCCGGAGTTAGGAGAGACAATTGCAAAAACGTAATTTATACACACATCATTAAATATACAAGAAAAACGGGAAGAGGATAAAATTCCTTCCTTTTCTACCTTTCAACCCTGAGTGGATGATAGCAGGAGACAAGTCGTCATAGTTGTTCATTAAACTGATGTCTCCCGACGTGAAGCTGACAGTAAGTAGTGGCTTGGTATTCTGCACTGGGACTGGATATGCAGCTGGTCCATCTGCAAAAACAAGACTCTGAAGTAAGCAAAAGGCAATTAGCAGAAGTAATTACACCCATGTTGAAATACACTGTACCTCAGCCTACTGCCATCAGGAGCAGTTCTAAGCCTCAAATTCTACCTTATTATATCTGCAATGTATATGGGTAAAAGCAACACAGGTTTAGCTAGTTAAGTTTGTCTGGTTCTGTGAAACCCCAGTGTTTTTACTTTGAGAATTTTTACTGCACTATATCCAAAGTTATCTATCCACATGCTATCATATATTAATTTAGTTCTTGATTTAGTTCAGACTTTATACATTGGAACACAGAAAGAGCTTACAGACTAATCAACAGCATTAACAAGAAGTATTAGCACTACCTGAATAAGAAAGATGTGGCTGACTGCACGGATATCTAGGCCTCCCGAGTCTTTGCTATTTATTTTCAAAGAGTTTAAAAACAAAGTTTTATGCAATGAGTTATATTTATATTTAAGGTTAGCAAAATATTTTTTTCCCTACTCCTAAACTGGCAATATCTCTGAAGCATGGGAATTAGTAACTCCAGACAGTTTCAGTCACGATTCTTCTATCCAGTGAAACTGCAGCAAGTAATTTAATTTCCAGTCATCCTGTTGAGGTTTTCAAGCTCTTTATATAAGGACTTTCAATGAATAGGACTATAATGATTAATATTACAGAAATCCTATGAAACAGAGACAACATTAGAGATGCAGTACTCTCCACTATGTCTAGGACTGGTACCTTTCCACATGAATCTGTATAGTAACACATTAACTCCTGTGACTGCACTCTGTGTGCATCCATACACATAGAATCATAGAATCATAGAATAGTTTGGGTTGGAAGGGACCTTAAAGATCATTGAGTTCCAACCCCGCTGCCATAGGCAGGGACACCTCCCACTAGACCAGGCTGCCCAGTGCCTTGTCCAGCCTAGTCTTGAACACCTCCAGAGAGGGGGCATCCACAACCTCTCTGGGCAACCTGTTCCAGTGTTTCACCACCCTCACTGTAAAGAATTTCTTTCTTATGTCAAGTCTAAACCTACCCCCCTCCAATTTACATCCATTGTTTCTAGTCCTCCCATCCGATATTATGTTAAAAATTCCTTCCCCTGCCTTTCTGTCGGACCCCCTCAGGTACTGAGAAGTTACTATGAGGTCCATGGACCATTGCAACACCACACATATGCTTATGAATGAAACCTGATCAGCTCCTATCTAGTGTTTCTCACTCACACTTACTAAAAACTTCAAGCTTTGTGTTGTTATCTCAATTGTGCAAACAAAATTGGATTGTGAATGAATTCACTCCTCGTACTAGACCTCTACTCCATCCCCAACACTACCTCAACAGAAAAACACTGTCCTTTGGCTCTACCAGCTTGAAAACACTTTTTCAGTACAGCATGAATACTCACATTGTTTGAGATAACTTCATGAATGCTTGTAAGCCAGCAACAGAAGAACAAGCACAAACTACTACCTTGCGGTGGTGAATAGTCATCCGAGTCTGTGTCGCTCTCGCTGCTGTCCTCCACCAGGAAGCTAGGGTAGTTCCAGGACATGCTGAGGATGCCATCTGACTCATGAAGGAGTACATGGGCCAGCATTCGGCCATGGCAGTCCATGACTATAACCTGTCCATCAGCAGTGCCAAATAGTACCTAAAAATAACAGAATGGCCCTGAGTTTCACTAGTCAGCCACTGGATACTTCTTCAAGTGCACCTTATAATTAACTAGCTAGACTGGAAATTAATTGGAAGTAAAGCAGTCAGGAATGCAGAATGGTGCCACAACAGGACACTAAAATCAAAGATGTAGTTAAAGAATAAAGACAAAGCACCAGGGTCTAGAGGTATGTTTCTAACATCTCCGAGCAAGTAATGTTTTACAGAGCAGTGCATTTTATTCACTTTATTTGAGCTGTTACATTTTATTTGAACAGGGCCATTACTACTACCAAAGTGACATGGCAAAAATGACGTACCACAAATTCTGCTGTATTCTTGGATTATACAGAAACTTCTAAAATTGGTGTCAGAAACCAAGGTGTGCATCAATGATTACAATATCAAAAGGCACAGCTGATGAAAACGAGGCCTTACCAGAGATTTCCAACTGCTTATAAAAATAAGAAAGGTGAACACAGGAGGACAGGTTATTTAACCAATGAACTGAAAGAAAGGGGAAGCATGTCTTCCAAATTCAGAAGCAAAATCCAACATGATCAGTCAACTGGAAGTAGATTATTTCAGTCCAAGAGGAAGGGAATATACTACATGTTCAGGAAGAAATGAAGCTGAGCTTATACCCACCATTTAAAATCAAAATGGAAAATGCAATCCTTGCGTCTAAACTAATCTGTGTGCTGACTGAAGATTGACTGACCTACAATTTATTTTTTATAAGCTTGAGGTTTTAAGCAAGTTAAGACTGTGCATATTTGATGAATTTTAGAACAATATGAGGAAATAAGGTTTAATAAATCCACAAAATAATAAATGTAAAAAGGACTGCCACTGTTATAATTTAATTTCATATGCGGCAAACACATTTTAAAGCAAGTTTAAAGGCAATCATCAACTTAAAAACAAGCCAGCATTGAAAATAAAGCTAAGATGAAGGGTAAAAATTTACTTCAGTTGATCGTTGTGTGTAAATTTCTAACAATTATATGCCCAGATAAAAAATTCATCTAGCCTTATAACTCATCTCTAATAGTGGTCAAGTGTTTGAGAAGAGTAAGAGACCAGAATGTACTAAACATGCTCCTCCTCACACACTCATGGAGTTTCTAGCAAAAAGTACTGCTCCTTTGGTGATAACTAATAATTTCACAGATGAGGTAGAATGCTCTAATGTTTCTGAAAACAGCAGTGTAAGAGTTCTGCCTCTTTCATGTAGAAATACTTCATAATGGGGTAGGAAGAAAATGTTGAGATTCATCACCCAGAGTTCAGTCACATCTCAATCTAAAGCTAATTCTTTCTAGTAGCCCTGATTAATTTTAAATTACAAAGTTCTACAGTAATTTCCAATTCAGATCAGAACAGCTGCAGGTAGGCGTCTTAATTCTTGCACTGGAACCTGAAAAAGCTTTTCAGCAATCTAGAAATGTCAGAGGACACCCTTCATCTCTTTAACCAGGATATAGGTTTCAAGGAGCACCGTTAAGTTTCAGGGATATTGTAGTAATACAACCTGTAAGATAGAAGCATTTATCAGGCTGATAGTTCCACTGGCTGAACTGCTGAAGCTGTAAAAATGTTTAATGGTGTTATCATCCATAACATTACTCAAGTCATAAATGTCACACTCAACCTATTTATATTAGATGAATAAAAATCTCTTGACCTTCAGAAAAACGGTTGAGACTAAGGATATGCATGAAGGAGCCAAAAAGAGGAATTCAATGGAAAAATTAAAACAGTGTATTTTAGCTGCTTACATTCACATTTCTCAGGTATTTGCAGATCTAGAAGGTCTGAGGAATTTCTGAGAGAAGGCAAACAACAAGTCATAGTGGCTGGCTAACCACTGAATAAAAAAGCTTAAACCAGCTGCAAGGTATAGATGGAAATCTTATTTGCACATTTCTTGGGTGTTCTTAAAAACTTTTCTAAACATATTACAGGAAAATAGTGCGCCCTTCAAGACTTAGAGCAGAAATGGGATTGTTTTGCTTGCAGCTAAGTTATTTCAAACTCAAGATACTTCATAATCTTTGGACATATTATTGGGACTTCCTGCATTTCAAACTAACCTGTTCCAAGACCCACTTCTAATCTCATTTGAGTCAGTGAAGAACAATGTATTAGACCAGAGAGAAATCTCACCACCATCAAGTAATCACCACACAAAGTAAACTATAAATGATCTCACAAAAGCTCAAGCTTTTGTGTTTTAATATTCCCCAGATCTGTGTTTTCAAATACTGGAGGATTCGTCTTCTGCTTACCCACTTTGCAAACCTTGCTCTTTCAGCATTTCATTTTACTCTCTGCTCTGGTCCCTTTTCTGTTTGGCACACATCTTGCTTTAAGAATGATGCCACTAATCTTTAACCTGGGTACCTCTGCGTTTGTAGCTACCTCATTTAATACTGTTTCCCCGGCATTCCCCTTTACAAAGTTTGGACCTGTTTTTATGCCTTTTCCTTCAGCCTTCTCCTCCATCTCCCACCAAAAGAAAAAGTCAGCACTGTACCTTAGAAATCACATTCTGCAAAAATGCTAAAAAGGCCAACTGCATTTGCATTGTCAAAAGATGCTGAGCAATTCAAGGAAGCTGAATTAGTTCTGTTTGCCCTGATTTGACCATCTGCACAAATATTAGCATTCATGATAGGAACAGCCTTCATGGTTGCCACCATAACACCATCTTACCAATAGAGATAAATCTATTTTGCTGATCCAAAACGACTATAAATTGATTAATATACAAAATAACAGATCAACTTTCTATTTATGCAAGTAAGCTTAGGAAATACTTGGAAAATTATGGCCTTTAAATATTTCCATTCATCAGCCTAACACAAAAATGCAAGTCTTACAAATGCTGAGTTACAACATTTTGCAGTCCATTTTGTCATAGTATTATCATTTTCAATTTCTAGTGCTCTTCTTGTTTACTGTTTCTCTATCACAAAGCAGGAGACAGTGCAGCAGCTGCCTCTTACGATACATTAAAAAGTGAAAGGTTTTTTTTCCTCAGTGTGATATTTCTGGCTTTCTGTTTTCCCTCAAAATGCAGAGAGAAAACCAGAGAGAGGGAGACAGCTGCTCTCCTGCTGAATTCTTTTTATTTCCATTAAAAATTCAACAGCTGCAAAATGATTTCTTGAACCAACACAAAAAGAGACATCACCACAACTCACACACAAGCTCAGGGGAAAGCACTAGCTTTTCTTTGACTGCCTTTATGTCTGCAAAAACTGGGAAGAGCTTTTGTTTCCTTTTAACCATCCCCAAGCAAGGATAAGCCATTCAGCTAACTGCATACATACACAGTAGTAAAATTTTCATTTGAGTTCATTACGGCTTTCAAAAGCAGTACTGGTTTAGTTACTTACATTTAGGCTTGTTCCTTCTCTCTCTCATGAAGTCCACAGGGCCTAGATAACTATTACAAAGCCCTCAAATAAGAAGACAGGGTAAATATACTGGAGATCTTGGTGACAAATCCATATAATAAATACTGAAATACTAAAACCTCAGAATTCAAACTACACTGGCTTTATTTTCCCCTAAAATAATACAGCATAGCTGAATGACTGTAAGTGAGACACAGCCTTGCATGGCATTTCATTAGTCAAGTAGTCTCAAAACCAGGATCTCAAGCTAAAAACTACTCTGAACGTGCTGGGATAGAAAGAATTGTCCAAGTGAAAATAATGTTATTTTAAAACATTCTAGTAAATCACGGAAAGACCTATTAATACACACTCCTGAATTATACCTGGACTAATTCTGACTTGTGTATTTCCAGGTACAGTTTTTCTTCCTTGACTCTTGAGACAATTCTCAAGAAAGCAGCCTAATCCAATTAGAATTCCAAGTCAAAAGAGCGGTCATTCTATATACTGTCTGCTGAATTAACAATAAGCTTCGGTTTACTTTAGAATTGGAAAAGTTCTGTCTGTTTTTTATTTAAACTTGTGTCAAGTTTCCAATCACATTCAATGTAGATGCAAAAGGAACAAAGATCCAACAGTGGGAACACTTTATACTGAACATCTTTTGTAGCTTTCAGTAGAGACAGAACTCCAATCCTGGACCACTGAGCTCCAACAGTGGAACACTCCTCAAACATTGTTGTTTTCTGTTTTCTCTCTGAACTCTCAAAAATGTGCACATGTGGCTATGGAAGCACATATATTTCACATATATCCCATTATATATAGCAACAAAATCAACTATTTGCTACTCACTCTAAGGTGGAAAAATGTAATTTGTTTTACCAACAACTACTCAATCAGGCAAAGAAGTAAAGTGATACACTTGGCAGTTTTCTGCATGTTTCCAATCCAGGTTTTAGATGTGCCTTGAAAGCTATGTTGATTGCTAAAGTTAAAATTTCCTTCAGACCTATAGAAGTCAGAGTTCCTGATGGGGTTTTGTGGTTTGCTTTTTTTTTTTTTTCCTAATTGAAAATGGTATTCCTTAGCAGAAAGGACTGCACTCTCAACTAGTGAAAAGCCAAAATAAAACAGTTCAGAAGCAACATCTTTGCTATTTTGAGTTTCATAACATGGAATCAAGAAGCTTCTGTGGTACGATATATGCAAATGGGAGACAGCCCTTCAAATTTGGCATTTACCTTCTAGATCTTGATCAGGAAATATGTAGAATGGATGAGGTCAAATATAACAGAGTCAACATGGAGACAGGCTGAAAAATAAAATGTTACCAAAATAAGGCACTGAGGAAGAATGACTATTCTCACAAAGGAAAGCAGGGAAGGATTAATCCATTTTCAGATGATGCAGTCACCAACAATCCCTCAGCATCCAAACACGATCAAGAAACAGGCTCCTGGAAAAATCTGAGAGCTCAAGTTAAAGTTCCCATCAGGATGAAACACTCATGGGAAGGGTTTTGGAGAACAAGGAAATACTGCTTCCTCTTTCCATTGGCATACTATCTCTTTTTGTGAAATCAATGGAAGCATCACCTTCCAGAAATATTACCTTTCATCTTCAATTTACTATGAAACTTGGCCTTGCTTTCCCAGACACGACCGAGTGTAGATAACCACAAACCTCCAGATCCAATCACTCTAATCCTGCTTCCCCGCAACAAGGTTTCAGACTATTTTCATATTCAAACACATCTGACTACAGTTCAAAATCCCATTTGACTCCTGGTCTTCTTGCTAACTTCCAAAAAACTAACAGATCAAGTCCCAGCAATAATAAAGTTGAAATTAAACAGTCTGTCAGCTTAATTTCTTTTGAACTGAAAGACTATAAAGCTCTGGACAAACCAAAGGGGTCCTGGGGCCAAAGCATTGTCAGCCAAATGGATCTGACAAAGCAATAGCAGAGACTGTTTTTGAAAAACATTGTAAAACCTCCAGTTTGAAGAGTTGCCCCTCTGTTAGAAATACTACTTCTACTCACGTTCCCCCTCCTGATCAACTCAAAATCTGAATGAACAAATTAAAACTTTTTTCACAACATAGAAATTACTTCTTAGAAAGTGAGCAGCTTCATGCAGAGGCTGCCATATTTTGCTGGCACTGCCTAAAAAGTGGCATAAATATGTGTGACTACATATCACAGGTGCATGGCAAGTCCTTGTTCTTATTATTTCCCTCACAGCATAATATATAGTGCTTTTCGGAAACAGTCTCAAATAAATATTCCCTGTCCCAAAGGACTAAAGACCTTGGGCTATATAAGCAAATCTTTTCATGTAAGCAATGGTGAGGAGACGCAAACATCTTTCCTCCTCCCAGCTCCCACTTACGAGACTGGTCATGTTTCTGTTTGCACTCCTAAAGAAGAGTAAAGACTCCTCTGACTCAAATAAAAATGTAAAACAGTACTGGCTTTAAAAATGCTAAGTGGATATACTAACTGAATAGCCCAATGAGTCTACAAAGATGAGCAAAGTATTAAAACAGCTGTATTCCTTTCAGATACAGTCATTAAGGGACAAATTTCTTTGCAAGACTCATCTGAAACAGTGTTGACAAGAAACATTCCAAGAGCTATGAGAAAAAATGAGCCATGATGCTGTCAGCACATAAACATCCCCCATCTTACAGCCCTCATGACTAGAACAAGTAGCATCATCTCATCAGCTCTCTCAGTGTCTTCCCACTACAGGCTGGATGAAGGACATCAAAGGAAAGATCACGCATGGCACCGATGAAGTGAGTGGGAAGAAGAAAGCACACTGAAAGCATCATCCTGTTGCTCTGCTCCTTCGATTACCCGCTTAGTAACGGCGCTAAGGTTTCTAACAGGAAAAACCTTGCCTGGAGTAAACCCACATAGAGATGCCACAGTTCCCAAAGCTGCAGATGAATCCTAGAGGCTCCAAGGAGAACATTTGTGTTCTCTATGCTCCCCAAAACTCAAGGTAAAACCAATAATAGCCTCATCTGAGTACTGATATCTGCAGTGAAGCTGCTTCTTCTAGTGAGAAAAGAAGAGCACAACTGAAAACATTAACTGCATGGTGCACCAAGCTATTTAACTGTTTTCCTTCCTTTTTTGAAAGCTGTATTCTCAGCAGAATAATGCATAAAAACCTACTTGTAACAAAAGGCTAATAAAACTATGTGTAGATATCAGGGGGAAAACAGAAAAATCTATTCTTTCAGAAATAGCTGCATTATGCTGCTTCTAAACAATACAATGAAGAGATAGAAGAAAGGAAGCCTAAGTAGCACTTCAAATATCACTATTATGTGGCATCATAAAAACCAAGTCACCAAGCAAAGAACAAAAACGAAGTGTTACTGGCTTCCAGCACATACAAATACATAAAACAAGAATACTGAAGTCTCCGCAAAAATATTTAAACATTCCAAGTACCTACAAAACCCCACATATTTTGTCTATAAAAAGATGCAATAGGATAGTAAACACTCAGTAAGCACAACCAAGAAGAAATCATTAATTTTAATAGCAAATCTGCCACAAAGGTTTGAAATGCTTCTTAAAAATACTCCAAAATACTAAAGAAGGCTAAGCTGCAGTGGTGTTGTTTATCAGTTCATTTTATATAACAAGCACATTTATCTTGAAAAGCTACTGAACTCTCCTTCCCTTGTCCTCTTTCTGCATTTTAATGATACTGCTCAGTTACGCAGTACACAATGTTAAAATCCTTATATGCAATTTAACCATTGTCTCCAGTCCCTGTGGCTTGAATAAACTGCCTAGTAAATTAATGACACTTCATCAATGCTATAAAAAGCCCTTAGCTATTTTTCCCAGTAATTTGAGTAATCCATCTATCCATGAAAATGAGTCTTCCAGTTCTTCCTTAAAGAGTGTATCTTACAGTGCAACTCTGACTCTGTTTCTGTTCAATACATTTGTAAAGTCGTTTGTTGGCTGCTGCACCCAGACTGGATGGAAGAAAAGATGCAGTTTTTCCCTGTAAAGACACAAAACCAGGTAGTCTAGTCCAAAGCATTTTATATCCTCCTTTATGCCAACCTGCAAAGATTTTTAATAGGATAAAATAACTGCTTACACATTGAAATTTTAAAAGCTATTATTTTTTTTCATTTTGTCCTGTCTTTTCTTCATTCATAATAATTAAATATTTGCTTTCCCAATACTGCTCCAGTTGCTTCTTTGTAGCTTTTTTCATCATTCTGTCAACTCATGAGAAGGCTGTCTTCAAGATTTTTTTCCACACAATTAGATCTCCAAGCATAATTAAATTTGATCAGTGTGAGAACTGCAATAGCAAGGACTGCCTGAGTCAGATGTGCAGTACAGCACTTCATTAAAATCAAAGTGAATGGAAGCATGAATTCCTCATTCCATTGCAGAAAGCAAAAGAAAATGTAGGTGAGAACACAACAACTTGATCCAAGCAGATATATCAAGGAATAAATTCCTTTTTTTTAGGCCATGTTCTGGAAACAAGGTAAGACTACTATTTCTGGCGTTCAGCTCAGGAGATGTACAGAGTGACTATTTTCCCAAAAAGATGGTAATGTTTGCTAAGAAAGACAGTGGTAGGAAATCACCCTTCACTTGCCGAGCTACCACAAAGCAGTGGTGAGGAGTAATTGATATGACAGAGCACTAGACCACTGCTGCTGAACAGATAAATAGGAGAAAGGATGGAAAAGGAGATTTGAAGAAAGGAGGAGGATGCATACAACAGAAGGATTCAGTGAGAAAGGTAAGAGAACCAGAGAGTGAGGTGAACAGCTATACTGAGCAAATTTTTACCAGCACAGCAGAAAACATGTTGAACAATACATTACCCTTGGAAATGTAACTTTCCAAGCTAATTGTGTTGAAGGTCATGGGACTATGGAATGTAATTTTTTTTAGGAATACTTTCACCAGCAATCTTCACAGTGTCACACTCGTGCTAAAAAGAATAGCATGATAATACAGAATTTTACATCATCTTTCACTCACTGTAGGGAAGATGCTGAAACTACTGTTCTCATTTGCACAAACATAAATTAAGAGAGAAACCAAATAAAGAGACAAGTTAGGGTATACATTTCTACATGTGCTTGTTTGTGTGTAATACATGTCATGTTCTTCTCCCTCAATTCGCTATATTCAGTTTTAACTGATCACAGTCTCTCAGACAGAACCTCAGCAAATCATAATTTGCTTGTACCTCTGGAGACAAAAACATCTTAAAACATTTTAGAAGATCACCTCTTCCCACTAAATCCAGAGAATGGTACAAAAAATCCATCACCACTTAAAAAGCAAACCCCATAGTTGGGAGAACTGCATAGAGCAAGCTGCATAGAGCATTACTAGTTTTAGTCTTTATTTCAGTGACTGTCAGAAGCAGAATCATGCGCTTTTGTCAGAAACAGAAGCAACTGCTTTTTTCACCCAGCTGGAGCTGGACATTTAGTTTAAAGGCATTTATCTGGATAACCACTTACAGAGTATCCAAGTTAGAAAGAACAAACATATTGGCTAAATTGAATTAAAGGGAGTCAGTCACTCCAAATTAAATACTAAGTGAAGATATTTCTAAATACAGCAGCAGCAACTGTGTGTCACACAAATGAGGCAGCCTCATGTTTAAAACATAGGACTGCAAGCTATTAGATCTTAGTTCCCCTCCTACTGCTGCTGCTTGTCTTTTCCTCTTGATCTTGAGTAAATTATTTATTGTCAAGACTTACATTCCTGCAGATTCAAAAGAAAGCAGTTAGACTCTCTGTTTTTCAACAGCAGTGTTGCAATAATCAATTCATTATTCTTTGCAGAGCACTCTAAAATTACTAGATACTGCTGTAGAAATGCATTGTTTTAGAAATTCTGTATTTCAGCAACAATCCCCAGAATAATCCTATGTTCCATGGATTTAATGTATTCTAAATTAAAGTCAGTGATACCTTGAGTCTTAAAACAGTACCTTTTCATAGTGATGCAAGGCAAAGGAAGGAAAACAAAGCATTCATCACCATAACACTGTTTCTCTTTGCACTGTTCTGCTCCTGAAATTTCCTTTCAGTCCTAAATGATGTCATGTATATGGAAGGAAAGACTGTTCCATTAAGCTTGCCACTGAATGGCAAGTGGCCACTGTTACTTCTGCAAATGAATCCTTTGGGCTAGCTCAAGCCCTGCTGTAAATGTTGATGTGGCCAATATCATACACTTCATCAGATAAACAGTACAGAAGAATTTTTTAAAAGGTTTTTTCAAAGCTCACTAGGTTTTGGATCCAACAATTGGAAAAATGGTCCTCTTGTAAGTTATCTTGTTTGTATAAGGTTCATCTCAACCTTAATTGGATTCATTTGCTCATGTGAAGGCAAACATAGCCTTATCTTGAACTTTTTGTGCTGCAACTGCAGACTGGACAGATGTACAGAAAAATGACCTTTCCAATTTTTACTAGTCCAGGCTGTATTTCTGCTCAAATGGCTCAAGCTGTATCAACAAATTAGGGGTACAATTACAGATTCCTGTCTCAAATAACTAACTTTGAATAAGACTGCGTGTGAGTCGGAGTGAAAAGTGTTAAGTAACTTGGTACATTATCATATTTGCCTAATAAGAATGACCGGTTGAAAATTCATTTTCATTCTGTGCAGCAGCAGCAGTTTTGAGGGAAACTGTTCTTACAAAGTGACCATTTTATTCAACAGCTTCTTAAGAGGTATGTTCTATAGCATATAGATGTTGTACAATTAATATCTCCAAAATCTCCATTACCTGTTGGTCATCTGGAGTCCAAATGCCACAGGTGATTTGACTTTCCAAGTTTATTTCTGAAGACCAGTGTCTTTGTCCACTGACTGAACCAACCAGCACAAATCCATCTCTATATGATATAAGTGCTTGAGTCCCATCATGGCTCCAGGTGAAGTCGCTGACCTTAACATATCAGAGACATGAAAAAAATGCATAGAATATGTAAGATTTTTTTGTTGCTTTAATAAATAAGGCAGCACTGCACAAAACTAGACAGGGCAACTATTAGACCAGCTGTAGTTTTGATGTCATGGCTGTTAGATAAAACAACTGTCCCTTTGTGACAATCTTTGCTTATTACTTTTAGTAAATATTTTGTTTTCTCCCCTGCTTTTTGAAAGGTACAAAGTAATGGTCATTGTTCTTCTAATTTTGCCTCTCAGGGCTTGATCACTCTTGACTGCAGAGAAAACATGCATACCAACCTGTGCCCCCCGATCGTTCACAAGCTCCACAGACCATCTGCCTTCATACTGTATCCAAACAAATATTCCTCCATCTGCATCGCAGGTTGCTAATTTCTGGAACGGCTCGTTCCATCTCACCAGCACAACCTTAAAAGATCACAAACAAAACCAACATTACCAAAAGTGCATGTTGTGCTAACAGCTATTTAACAAGAACCAGTCAAACATCACCTCATTTAAATCCCAAAGAAGATGCCAAAATAGTAATTTTCAGCAGAGCCTCTCAAGAACAGCTGGAATCGTTTTGTAAAGGCTGTCGGGAAATGCTCAGTCTCTCACAGTCAAGCCTTTTTGGAAGGTATTGCCTGCTCTCAGCAACAACACAGTGTACACTGGATTTCATTACAGAAGCTGCAAATGGTAGATCCCATACAGACCATCTGATGCTCTCTCAGATCATTTCCCCCATTACAACCACAGACTGTTAGGTTCTATGTCAAATCATCACCTCTTGCTGATTTCAAATGAAGTTGCATGCACTGGTATCAGATTGAATTAGAATACTCTTATCACCAGTGCCAAGGAAAGTAAGTGGAGAGTCCCCAGTTATTAAAAAAAAGAAGTTTCATAGGAAAGTTTCATCTCAGTTTAGGCTCTTCTCTCCACAGAGCTATCTGGGCTTTTCTGGAGAATATTATCAATTCTAAACCTAACAAATTGCTCCCTCATTTCTAATTACTATTAATTTAACAAATACAGTATCTCCTGAGACCCCAGTATAATAGCACTGAAAAAATAATGTCATTCTACTGCTTGAAGCACAGATTGGCTGTGAAGCCATTCACCCTCTATGAGTGACTTAGTCATAGTCATAGTTCTTTGTAAAATCTTTTTTTCTAAATTAGTGTTATTTCAAAACCACACAGATACATTCAGGATGCTTATATGCACAGAGAAGATCCTCTCCAGTTACTTTACAGAGGTGCAAACAAAACACAGAAGTAGTCAAGCAGTGTGCTGTTATTTTAACTACTTGCATTCACCAAGCTCTAGCAATGCTTTTTCATAAATCTAAATAGACAATTAACCATTTCAAACAGATAGAAAGGGAAGAATTTCCCCAAATATATTTTGCTGTTTAGAGATAGACTGATGATAGATGTCAAGGTTCCAGCCCTAAGATGAGTCCTAAGTAGACAAACCCATTCAGCAGTCAAATTCAGAATTTGGATGTAAATACACATCTATAACCTAAACTTGATAGTGCAAAGAAAATTACCTAACACCTATTTAGTGAGTGCTACACTTATTCACAGAGAGTCGTCAGAACCTCAGCATGTTTATCTCAGTGGAGCCCTATCAGTCTGAAGCATCAACCCTTGCACAACTGAAGAGCTGAAACCATTCCTTCAGGCACACATGAAGATTATGAAGAGAAGTGAGCAAGACAAAGCACCTCTCTCTTGTTATGCAGCTGAGCAGAATTCCATTGGAGATTCTGCAGAGAAAAACTTGGTTCTGCTTGATTATAACCTTGCAGCTGAGTTCCAAGATGCAAGTCCTGTCTCCAGCTAGGTGTATTCTATCATGGCACTAGAGGGATTGTATCCCTCTAGCTGTTGTTGTTTTTGGATGTTGTTTTTTAAGAGTAATAAATAAAATATTCCAACATAGTAACACAAGCAGCTGTACTTTGGTAGAGTCCTTGCTCTGTTCCTTAAGTCTAAACAAAAAGAGCACAGAATTGTCAAATTTTGTTTTCTCTTTGGTGTAATTTCCCTGCACACAGACATCATTTCACCAACCCAGAGGCAAAAACATGCCAGTAATGCCTGACAGCTTTACAAAAGTGAAGAAAATCCCATATGTAACACAAGGGTAAGACTGAAAAACCTTCATCTGTGAAGACTGGGAGCCACTGAAGATAAGAATGATGAGCAATAGAGCGAAAGGTGCTTCACATCACTGAAAATCAGCTATTTAGTGCTAAGACACCACCCATGTTGCCCACTTCACAGATCATACAGAATAACTTCCTACAGAAAACTCAGGAACAAAAGATAAATAACATGGTTTATAAATAACCCTATCAAAAGTGCTACTAAAATTTACTAAAATTGTCCTGTTTTCCCTAGCAAAGACAAGTATTTGATTCTATGGCTTACCAGCTGATTCAATGCTATGAATTATGGCTAAAGTGATAACAGGTCATTTAGAAGAGGTCATTTAGAAGATGCTTCCATCATTTATATTGAACATTCAACTACAGGTGTTGAGTTCACAGCTGCTTTGAGTATTTATAATTTAATTTTATTTCTTTTTTCATAATTCACTGAAGCAGAGATAAAGAAAGGAAAAAGGACTGCACTGAGTACTGCAATGACTTTTGGCTTTTATGTTCGCTAAAATGCAAACCATATGAAAACATGCCCCATCAATAGCACATTTAAATAACGTGTAAGCTTGAACTACCCTTCGGCAAAGAGTAATTTTATGGGTTACCATAAAAGCAAAAATATCATTACTTTCACTAATAGCTTCAGCTCAGAGGGGGCCCATTTTTACATTTGCCTTTATTGTTCTCTACTTCCTATTTAGCATCTTCACACAGGTGCTGAAGGACTGAACTGTTTTATCTTGCATTGAAAGAACAAAAAGGTGATGTGTTAAAATCTGTACACTCTTTGTGGTCCACACAGTCTTTGTGTAATACCTTATTATTTTGATTTGTCTGTTGTTCCACGGGGGTTTTTTAATACCTATAAAACTTGCAAATTATGCTTGTTCTCCTCTAGAAAAATCATGTATCACAGACATTAATTGGCTTCTAAACTGCTACCTCATGTAAGAAATTATCTCCCATAGATAAAATTCCCAGGAACTCCTGGCCTTATATAATAACTGTAATGTGAAGTCCAATAAATCACCCCCAAACAGGCTGCTTTCCACGAAGTTCAATGAGCTTTGGCATCATGGCCTTATGTCTTCTTTGAGCTCTTTCACACAAAGCATAGTGGTGAAAATTTGTTTCAAAGGTGAAACATTCAGCATCTTCAATAGCACTGTTCTAACTCTCGGCTTGATTTTCAGGAATGAAACTTTATGATTCATAAACATGCTAGAATCTCTCCGCAAAAACTGACTGCATGCTGCTGCAAAGACAGAACAATCATCCAAAAAATCACAGAATATTAGAATAGTTTGGACTGGAAGGGACATTAAAGATCATCAAGTTCCAACCCCCCTGCCATGGGCAGGGACACCTCCCACTAGACTAGATTGCTCATTGCTGAGTTGCTCAGTACATTTAAAAATTATTTTCATCACAAATAAAGGACATGTGAGGCTTTGTTTTCCTTAACTTTAAAAAACTTGTTTATGTATAAAATTACATGTCAAAACACTCTCAACCTATGCCTGGGAGATGAATCCATGCATTTACTTCTCCTACTAGGAAATAATAAACAATTAAATAATCGATTACATTTGTCAATTTAAAATGTTTAGCAAATACAAATTATAGCTTATGAGCCTCTGTTACTCTATTGTACTTCACAGACGCTCCATTTGGAAGAAGCCTTGTCTTTTGCAATGGAAATATCTCTACTATAATTAAATAAACACCTCCCACTAGACTAGATATTTTTGTAAGATCACTAAATTATCCATTCACTTTAATGCTCTTTGGTCCAGTACTGCAAATAATGAAACAATGTCCAGTTAGTCTGTGATGAAGAAGATCATTGAGTTTCTTACAAAGACACTGTCACAGAAAGACCACCATGCAGGTAGCGTGTCTAAAATCTTAGACATTTTGAGTAACTGTAATTTTTGCAGAAACAAATGTGTGATTCATAGTAAAGGTGCTTTATTCCCAGGTTTGGGGATTTAAATTCAAATGCTATTGAAATTTTTTATCATTATTGATTTTTTCACATTTTCTAGCACAATATAAGAATGCTAAAATCTAAAACATTGTGACAGCTTTTGTTATTTCTCACTTCATTACAGTTTTTGAAGGAGATGACTGAAAATATACCAATATTCCAAGAGCAGAAGTCCTTCATCTAGAAAACCATACAACAGCCATCAATGAAATTTTATCTCTGTAGTCCCTAAAATACACCGTATTGTTGCTACAGAGGCAAGGGACAAACAACTGGAAAAACACCCTAGGTAAATTACTAAGGCCATTAGTTTCTACAGTTAATAGCAAATTTAAATAGTTTTTATTACTCTAAGAAAATTAGGCAACACTGAAGTGAGTTACAATGTCTGCCTCCACATATTTTGCTGGGGAGCAAGTATATGCTTTAAAAATAGAGGTCTTCTCAGGCATTCATTTTCACATATCCTATGGAAATCTGCTTGTGGATGGACTATGGTAGCAATAGAGAACAGCAAATACTTGTCCTGCAAACAGGACAATTTGCTATACCTTGGAAGCTACATCCCTTTATACAACACAAGCATTTCTGGAATGACAAGTGAACTTGGCAGCTTTGCAGGGTGCACAGGATTATAACTTCTTTCAGCATACACAACACTAAACATGCTATGCAATTTTCAACCTTTTTTTTTACACCTACTAAATCATACTGAACTTCTAACACTACAGAAAGTGCTTCCAAATAGCAACAGCAAAAGACCTAATTGCTCCTAGAACAGAAACAGAAAAAATAAAAGAGATTAGGCTATAGCATACACCAGCAGAATTCAGTACTGGGTCTCTCTGAAGGCTTCTTCCAACCCTGTGATTTTAGGAAAGTACTTATGTTTTTAAATGAATATGTATGGTTTGACAAAAAGCACTCAAAAAGGAAACTGCAAAATCTGCCTAGGATTAGTGAGAATGACCTGTCTGCTGTATTGAGCAATCCTATTGTGCAGTCCCTCTAGTAAGTAGATGGGTAGATGGATTTTCACTCATTGTTACATGTGCAGAGAAATACATGCATATAATATATGCAACACCCTGGCACAAGGATGGTTAATGACAGCAAAACCAACAACCACTTTTACTTGCTCTGACAGCTGAGCATGTATAGATACAGATGAGTACATATAGATTCAGATTTACATGTTTAATGCTAACCTAGATATGAATGCGTGCATAAACGTACATCCTTATTAAATCATGGAGGGAACTGTGTCAGCTTTTCACATCTGTGGACTTCAAGTTACTTGTCTTATATTGCATTCTCTAATGATATAGTCTGTCTCTGCCACATCTGTGGAGCTTTGACATTTTATTTCAGAGATGTTATACCCCAGGTGGAAGTGCTTTATTTACATACATGAAGTTGTCAGTTTCCAAGGTATGACACCCTTGTCAAGGAATTACTATTAAAAAGAAACTACTGCTATTAATAACAAACACTGTGCCACAGCTATGGTATGGCAGATTTACTATAGTCAATATCTCCACTCTTAGTGAGAAAAACTGCCAACTCACAATAGCAGCTGTACATTACACAGTGGTTGAAGAAGAGACAAAAAGCAGCACACAGATTCTTCATGTGACTTCAGTCTAGGTAATAAGAAAATGAACCGTTCTCTTGGAAGGACTG
Organism: Turnix velox; assembly: GCA_013400935.1. Taxonomy (NCBI): domain Eukaryota; kingdom Metazoa; phylum Chordata; class Aves; order Charadriiformes; family Turnicidae; genus Turnix; species Turnix velox. Next base: position 62,126 of record VZTY01030005.1, on the reverse strand, counting down.
GAGTGGCTCCCAGATATGTCAGGGATTGATGCCCCTTGCACTGACTGAAACCAGAGATACAGCTGAACCAGCAAGGTCCTGACCTTACTGGACCTGAAAGGTTCAGGTCCAATTCCTGGGTCTTCTTTTGACCACGGACTTGTCTGTGACCTTCATGTGAAAACCTACTCTGAAGCATTCACATCCCTAACTCAAACACCTCGGGTAAGAGTCTAAAGTTAAGTACAATGTAGGGATATATTAGAAGCACTGTGCTACTTTCTTCAATATGCTTGCTCTCATATTTTTCCCTTTCTGCTTGGTGTTTGTTTTCATTAGGTTCAGAGCAGGCACCAGGCTAACGAAGACTCAGATCATCTGCTCAGCTGCAGAAAGAGAAAAGGCCAGACGGGAGCAGTGCAGTTTACAGCAACAACCCCGAGTGAGCACAGGGGAGGCAACCATTCACCCAGGGCTCACTTGCTCTCTGTGTGAATGGCTGGTAGCCTCTGCAAATCATAGTGTGGTTGCTCACTCACTGGGAAGAGTGTTGATACTCCATAGCAAGTTTTGTCTTGTGTATTTTCAGACGAATGCCACACATGCTTATTTTTAAAAGGTATCTTGAGGTTAGCATCCAACCCACCACGAACACCTATTCTTGAAAGGTATTACACACTGTTGGCATCCAACTCCCAAAGGAAGGCAGCCTGACCTTTAGAAGCTCTAGAGGATGATTTTTGCAAATAGGCAATTGCGAGAAAACATGTTTTGATAGCTACTTTGAGGAGGTACTGTACTTAATGTAAGTGTAAGTCTTAAAAATACACAGACTGTCAATGTCTCACTGAATACATTTAGGAGCCTTGATAGTAAACTGTCAAGACAAGGACTCAAAAAGGTTAAAAAGCTTTAAAAAATCTCCTTACATTCCTTAAGTGATAGACTTCATTTTAAGAAATACATCTCCAAAGTCTATTCATACCAAGGATTTGCCATGCAATCATTTTATACATCCAAAGAACACAAAATATGCCATCCGATTACCTATCTTGCATGAAGGCATCTCCAGTATCCCTCACAGGTACCAGTCAAGAAGTATTATGCTGGTTCACAGGGCCAGTTCCAAAGGAATTATTCTTTTGACTTTGGAATGCCCATGTTTAACTGCAGCTTCAAAGAACTACAGTTCTTTGAACAAACAACAGAAATAAGCTGCATCCAAGGTGTATACAATAAATGTGTTTGGGCAGCTGCAGATCTCCAATGGGTCACTTCTCACAACAGAAAGTTACATGTGAGAAACAGAAATTACAGGCTAAATGAACCTAGTGAGGACAAGAAGATGTTGGTATCTGGCTACCAGTTGTCATTTGAAATGCTTAATTATTCAAGGGCTATGGAAGAAAATAGCTGGTTATAATCCGAAGGAAAAGAATTAAGGCACAAAAAGAGTAAAGCACTGAAGTCAATCACAGATCTCTGCACTGCATGTTTGTGGGAAGGGAATGAGTGGAGGTCTGTTCATCCCCAATCTCACAGACAACAGTGACAGTGATAATGTGTATTGTCTGCTTTTGAATCTCTTTCCTTCACAAGGATACTTAAGACCCATAAGCTCTTTCACATGAAAGACAACTGTTTCCATAGAATACACTTTTTTAGAGTTGTACCACACTCACTTGGAGTGAAGAAAATTCCTTTATAACACATACAGTACTACCACTGTCTCTTATAAATGGTCTTATCAGCCCTAAACATTCCTGTAAGGTCCTTCTGTTTAATTGCCCATACATGCTCCCTAGAAGTCCAGAGTCAAGTTCACTGAAAGTAAATTAAAACTGAATGCTGACAAGAATGAGTAAAGGATAAGAGAGCACTTCCAGTGCTTTCCTTTATGAAGACATTTTTCTCTTGTTTTAGGTTCTATAGAGATAACAGCAGAGATAATAAATATAATAACAGACATAATAAAGAAATTAGGAGAAACTATTCTAGCTAAAGATAAGCAATTATTTTGCCTTAGATCAAAATACATGAAGCAAAAAGTTCCCCTCTGTATAGCAAATTAATGATGGGTACCATTAGGAAAGGTCCTTCCCTTTTAAAGATAAGACATATACAATGATTGTGCTAAGCTGGCATATTCTTGGGTTCATGTACCTATGATGAAATATTTTCCCATAAGGAAAAAAAGCACCAGATTTAAAATTCTCTGATTTTCAGCTTACATTAAATTAAAAGTACATGAGCCTAATGCTCATTTTACTAAGGTCTGGCAAAACCATATAGAAGATGGTTAAATTCAGGAATATTTTAAATCGTCCATATTTACATTCATTTTTGGTCTGTGTATAAGAAGTTCAGTGTAAATGCACCTCAATTTTTAAAAACAAAAACAACACTCAATGACATCCACCATTGTCACCATATATCAATTCAGAGACTACACACATTTAAGAACTTTCAAGGAGAGGGGGGAAAACAACCAAAACAATTCATGTAAGACAGATTGATTTTATTTTTCCTGGCTAAAAATACAAAAAAAAAGAAAAAAGCATATAGAGACACAGGCACTCTGTAGCAAAGGCTGTGGGTTTTATTCTGTCTCTTCTTCTTAAAAATACGCAATCAAGGGCAATACATGTTTTGGAACCACATATTATACTCAAAATGATGGGTCACCAAGTCATTACAAAAAAATCCCAGAGGAGACAGGATAACAAAATGACATTAAACCATTCAAAATGCACTAGCTCATCTCTGCTTTCTCCTAAGCAGCTACTGTAGCATTTTCCTGCCTTGCAAATGCTGTCTCGTTTGAGAGAAGCCCTAGGCTAATGAAATGCTAGAAAATATCAGTGAAACAACTGAGAGGCACTCTCCCTTATACTTAAACTTCCCGGTGTGATGGTTAAAATTCCTGACCACGTGATCACATCACGGTGAAATACAAATATATAGCTTTACATGTGTGAGAACACTGTGCAAGGAAAAAACACACTTAAATTACTATGAAACATAAAAGCATAAAAATGTGATATAAAGGGTTTTAATAGAGTTGTGCTAGCTAACACAGAAAAAGGCAACACAAGTTCTTTGCTTTTGAAAGTGAAGGTTAGTATGTGGTCACGATGCACCAATCTGCCCACACCAAATCATACAATCATAGAGCTGGAAGGGACATTCAAAGGCCATCTAGTCCTACCTCCCCTGCAGCAGGCAGGGACATCTTGGACTAGATCAAGTTGCTCAGAGCCTGATCAAGCCTGGCCTTAAATGCCTTTAGAGATGGGGCCTCCACCACCCCTCTAGGCAACATGTTCCAGAGTCTCACCATCCTCATGGTGAAGAATTTCTTTCTAACATCTAATCTAAACCTGCCCTGCTCTAGTTTAAAACCATTGTCCTTTGTCCTATCACTACATGCTGGGACAAACAGTCAACTCCCCAGCTTTCCTGTAGGCTCCCTTCAGGTACTGGTAGGTCACTATGTGGTCTCCCTGGAGCCTTCCCTTTTGCAGGCTGAACAGCCTTAACTCTCTCAACCTATCCTGGTAGACAGGACTTACGCTAAGTCTGTCTATATGAAATATTAAAATTTTTCACTCAAAGATATTCAAACTCATACAGTATGGCAAGTAAGTAACATTTCCCCAGTTTTCTGAACACCATCATTTCATCTTTGGTAGAGATTTTATAATCAGAAGCCAGCCAATGACTCATTCTTCTCATGGAAGGTATGCTACAATACAACTTAAACCATCTTACTTGGAATTACTGAAACAGTCCCCCAGATAAGTCCTACACAGAACATGACTGAAGCACAAGCTTTGTGCAAACCCTCTCCATGGAGATGAACTTCACCCGTTAAGAACTGCAGCAAAACCTACATTTTGGTCAACAATATAAACAGAAAAGTCAATAAAATTCAGAGTAAAGTGTTGAGAAGTGTTGTCCAAAAAGGATTATTCCTCTGACAACTACAATACTTCAAACTTCATTACTTTTCTCAAAGATGAGGAAGTGAAAATAATACAAACTTCATTAAGAACACAGATCAGCTCTTGAAATCTACTAACTTTTCCCAGGTGATAATAGCTGTGCACTAATATAATTAAGGAGAATTATAAAACAACTTGGAGAGAAATGGTATAGCTATGTATTTCACTGCAGAAGTGGGACTGCCTTACTATCTCAAATTCCCAAAGAAATACTCAACTATCGTTATCCTGATCTTCAGCTCCAACCTTAAGACCTCTATATGAGTTACATGTAATTGTAGAACATTTCTGGCCATCTGAGGAATATTTATTGGTGACTGTAAATTGGTTACAGAAACTGAGAAAAGAAAGCATTTGTATAATCTTTATTGGTCTGCCTAGACTGTCTTTCTGCAACTCACAGAAATATGCATCCCTAATCCTTTTGTGAGAATCATGAAATTCCACCATGTTACTTTGCAAAGGTAGGACACCTACTTTATTTTCTACCACGAGGCCATCTACTGACCTCCCTGCCTGCTGGCTGTCCCTGAGTGGGACTACACAGTGTTCAGCTAGCGGCATTTGGAGCAGCTATTGAGGTGACTCTGTATTTGTTAAAATAGACACAGAAAACAAAGTGGAAAGTTCAGCTGTGTCTATCTCCATGGCTAATGATGCTAGAGCATTCAGAAAGGGCAGAACAGCCACTCAGTACCTGCAACTCTCAGCACAGAAAAGTGAAAAAGGAGAATCTAAGTTAAGAATTCCCATAACTCAAAATTACGTGTGAAACATTCAGTTGGGCATATTACCAAAAATAAGAGAACAAGACTCTGTTGATATATGTATTAACCACATGGAGGCTCTGATATAGGCTTGAGAAATGCTAGCCCACCTTATTTGCAAATTACATAATACAAACTTCTGCTGACATGAATATTAGCTAAAGAAATTCCATATTCTAAGAATTGCCAAATAGCAGATTTTGGAAGTGCCATCCTCTCTTTGGCAGGCAGGTAATTCGGTGCAGGCTGTATCCAGAGCAACCCCCTGTTAGTAGTGTTATCTTCATTTCTTATTTCTTTATGAAATAAAAACTGCACCATGACACAGTTGGTCAAGTGACCAATAATAATTTTACTTGTTTGACTTTCCAGAGGACACAAGGGAACTTTAAATAAGGGGTTCAATCAGTTACTCTTACAGAAGTATCCCAACAGGCAAAGTGGACAACTGTGGAAAGCACAACCACTGCTACTCCTTTTCACTGCGGTGACATAAGGAAGTCTCAAGTGGAAGAGACCTTCATATTGTTGGAACTGCACAGTTTAGGAATAAGGACAGTACTTGAAATTTTTAGCCTTGAAGGCAGAGCAGAAAGCAGGCTGGAGGAGCACAGCAGGGAAGGCCAGCTCTACAGAAATATAAAATGACTGTATGCACCCAATGCACTCAAGAGGGCTGATGTAAGGGCTGAGAATGTCATACTCGGGAACCCTAATCAGATTTAAGGATCATTGAGAGACTACCAGATCATTGACCATAAAGGTGGTGGGAAACATATAGCTGACTGTTTAGGACAATAATTGACCTCATCTAATGCAAATATTAATGAGGATATTGATTACCTGTGGTGCAGAAAGCAGTTTTTCAAGGAACTGAGCTAAAACTGACTTGCTTCTCGGAGACCAAAGAGCAGTAATATTCAACCTTTAACAATCCAGCCAGCATATGAACCACAGACAAGAGATGACAGCTGTCTGATCTCTATCCAAGAGCCTGAGCCACTAGTTTATAAGCACTGCATCAGTGGAAAGTAATTTTTATAGTTTAGATAGATAGTTTATACTTCATTTCACTGAAATGAGAGGAAAAGCAATATAAAGTACACACACTTCTGTTCTTTCTTCCATAGTTAAACACTTAACAAAGTTTCACCAGGCAAAATAAGCAGATCTTTTCTATCCCAAGCCATTTGCTTGTCAATGAGCATCTGGAACATGACCAAGACAAAAAGCTAGAGAAGGAATGAACTGTACTTAGGCAAACATACTTGTTCACATACTGCCTCTATGGTATCCAGATACCACCTCCCTCTTTCCTGCCATATGAAAGTTTCAATGCAATCATCTCATCTTTCAGGGTTTTGGTAAAATGAGAACTACTCTGACTAGGTACAGCAAAAGCAGAGGCAGGTAGATACTGAATCTTTCCAAAAGTTAAAAAGTTATCCTAAATTAAAAAGGAAAGTTCTCTACCATCTTATTTCAAAGCAGAGGTATTAATATTTAAACAACAGTTTAGACTGAACAATTTCCACAAACACCCAATTTGACAAACACTCTTTCAAGTTATTGATTTGCAAAACAACCGTTTCAAATAGTAAGCTTATATGAGACTAGGTGCTACCCTACCATAAAGCCCACCCGTATTGGCACTACTAACCCTTCTCTATCAACCCACAGCAGTCTTTGTCTTTACCACAAAGCCTTCTTTCTATTCTTCAGGCACACTCTCCATGTTTAATTCTTCTCTCTCTACTTGTTAGATGCTTTCAGAGGTTTTGGTTTCTTTTTTTAATGATACATTACAGATTTTGAAGTGATGGCTTTTTAACCCATTCAGAAGAGTTCAAAAAGCGAGAAAAGCAGTTGAAGTTTTGAGATAATAAAGGCAAATAATAAAACAAAAAATGCATACTGGCAAAATGGATTCATCCAAAGAGTAAGTGCTGCAACCAAGGAACATAAGACATTATTAAATGTCACATGTTACTGTAAGTAATGGATGATATTTGGGAAACTGTATTTTATGGTTAAATATCAAGTAAAGCTTCCAGCAGTGAAAGAAATGGTTGAACAGTCTTCTAAAGGAAGGGGTGGAATGAAGCCAACCATTGGAAACACTTCATACAAATTTTCACATGGCATTGGAAGAACTTCTTTGTGTGTGTGTTTAATAACAGTGGTTCTGTTATTAAAACATTCTTTTCTTATTAATTATCTGAGATTTAAGAAAAGGAATTTACTTTATTAACAAACAGGAAAATTATTTTAATATTTTTAAAAATAAAAAGTATCACTTTAAAGCTCACTTGAGTGCTGAAATGTTGCACATATGTGGAATATAGAAGTTACTTCAGTATGATCAATATGCAATAAAAAGAAAGATATAGTCCTATTCTGTGGGGGGTGGTGGTGAAGGGGTGTGATCTGTGTCTTTGTATAGGTGAGATTAAATAGCAATTTTTGTGTCTGACTGTAGGATGGGTTACAGGCGATGGGTACCTAGATGGTCTGCCAGCAGATCTGCAAGCAGTCAATCACTCCACCAAGTTTTGCTCTGTACCACTGCATTTTTTATTACTTTTCCCACTCTTAATGGTATAGTTTTACAATTACTGTGGTTTTTTCTTTTACTACTGTATTTTTCAAGTCATCCACATACCAAGAGAGAGCTTGCTATTCTCAGGTCCAGATCTTTCTTAAATAGAGGTCTCCCTGGAGGACCATAGGATCGAGAGTGTCATAGCTCTCCATGCTCAGGATAAGAAACATTTAGACACTTTCCAATTCTGTCTTTCAGTAGGGCTACAGGCTAGGCACAATCCCACACTAGTACTGCCTCATGCTTGTACAAACAGGATAGTCCCCATTAGTTTGATGTGGGTATTCATCAATGTACCACTGTTAGAACGTCTAATATGGCTTTTGCTTGTCTCCATTACACGTTCTGAGTCATGACAGCAAATTGACTCTCATCATAACACCGTGTTTCTTACTAACCATCTCTGAAGGACAGTGAAACTTTCTAAAAGCTTTCATCAGTAAAATCAAACAATTCTCCATCAGCCAAAACACCTTCCTCCTTTTCAGTCTGGCATGACACCATTTTCTTCTCTGGAATCTTGACAGCTGCAATCTGTGAATTGCAACCTGTCAGTAACTATTATCTCACTTAATTTACTGACTACCAGTATAAGCTCACCCAGCTATACTTCTACCTTTGCTTCCTAGAGCTTTCTAACACATTCAGTTATACATTCTGAGTATGCTATTTCTAATAATATTTCTAATTTTGTTTAACACTTCAGTTGCATCATACTTGAGCTCTCGACAAATCTGGATGCATATATGCAGTGAGAATGAATAAATAAATAAACATCTCTGCAATACTCTGCTTTCCAGAATAGCTGCCTTTGTGTGTGGAAATCAGTTCAGCAGGTCCACCTGTTGTCTCACTAACTTCCAACTTCTCATTCACCGAAAGCCCTGTTACCTATTCCTATTCTTTCAGCTACATGGACTGTCAGAAGTTCAGTCTTTGGGTGTCCATTTTCACCTGTTCCAGGATTACCTGATGGGCTTACTTTGCTTTAAGAGTCCTTCAGTCAAGCATCTTCTAAAAACAGTGGTTTTCTTCTCTCCAGACAAGGTGCACACGAAAGACTGCAGTTACTGGATTCCGACTGCAGAATCTCAGGGCAGAAGCACTGCCCAAGATCTGCTATGGGTGAGGGAACTGTTAAGTCTGTCCCTTTCCTGCTTCTCTCACTTGCAGGACTACAGGAAGAAAAATGCTCTTGGTGCATGGGCTTATGTAAGAGATCATTTCCACTGTAACTTGCTCCCTGTCTGGTAGATCTCAAAGCACAGCAGAAGATGACAAAGTGATCACATTTATAGTTCAACATAAAAAAAGCCTTGAATTATTTTTCTGCAGCCATCAAAAGTAGAATCCCAAACATTAATAGTTCAAAAAACAAAATGCCATATAACTAATATTGAGTTAAACTCATAAATTTTGTGTCTGCAAGATCACTTCTGAATAACTGAATAAATAAGCACTATAAACCTTAACTATGAAACACAAGAAAGTTAATGAGATTACCCCCTATAGACCCTTGGTCTCTTATCTTTTCTACAAGACAAGCAGAGTTAATAGTACCACAACAGATTCAGGTTGAATCACTATCTCTTACTCTTCATCCAACATACCAAGTTTATGCAGTGTCTATACAAATGACACTCCAATCATGAAATGTATCCCCTCATGGACTCCGGCTGACACAGATGAAGAACAGAGTATGTTAAAAGTATAGTATATATAAATAAACCAACCCAGAGTTCCATGCTATTTGATCCCTTCGTTTCTGATAAGCATAATAAGTCTTTACATTCCCTGCTACCTAGGTTTAACAAGTATTCACTAGGGTACTCTGTAACCAGGATCAAAATAAATGAAATTTGTCTTGCTTTAACAACACAGCCTTTGCTTATTAGTATCCTATCTTGACAGTTGTGCTATGAAATACTCTGGTTTTCTAAACAACAAGGCTTCAAGCAATTCTTACCATAGCACTAAATAGAGTGAATGTGGTTCAGCTGTAACTGAAATCCGAAATGTGGTACTAACTGATTGCACACTTTTCACAAAAAGTGAGGACACTGAGTAGTGCCAAAGTAGGGCTCAGGATCTGCACAAACACTCCAATGTGACTGAGTCCCATCTGCCGAGTGCCATGATATCTAGGTGACTCAGGAAGAGCTGCTGTATAAATTTTCTTCAGTGGGCAAAGCTCCCATGAGAGCTCCTTGTTCCCCTGCTCGGTTTCCATCTTACGGTTCCTTTGCTTGTGCCAATGCAATTGTGTGAGTGGCCACATGGTGAATCAGATCATAGAAATAATTTGTAGTGATGATCAAGTGTTGCTGAACTACACTGCATGAAAATTAACTTCTTGAGTAAGTTCTGATACCAAAAGACTGTTCATGAAGCGGAGTTCATGATCCTTTGGTACCCCTGCAGTGACAGAAACACACAATGGAAGCTCAGGGGAGCAGCTTCTCATGCCCAACACCTTTCAGCTCCTACATGAGTTTTGTTGGACTTGCTAAATGTCAAAGCTGATGAAAAGTTATTGTCCTGCTGACCTACAAAAGCTGGGTGTCTGAGGAGCTTTTTTGCCCCCAGACAAAAGGAAGTCACTGACTTAAGACCCACGGCATGGAGCATTCAGAATTCCAGACATCTTCCAGTTTCTTTTCACAGCCCAGTAATTGCTATAACATCTAAGCACAAAGGTCATCTCTGGCCATTACAGTCTATGCAAAGTAGTGGGAAGACATTTATGATTTGCAGGAGGACAATCTGCTCTTCCCATCATGAGACTGATACATATCTCATAACTCTGTGCTTTGCTTCTTATATATTATTTAAGAAAATATTCAGATCATGAGTGGGTCTGGTAAATTTGGGGGGATTTTAGTACTTCTATTTTGGGTGCAAAATTATTGGCATCTCACCCAAAACTACCATTAAAGTCAAAAACAGAATTAATGATTGAAAGCTTTATTTTTCTTTCTTCCACTGTACTCCTTTCATCTTCCACACTCACTATAAACAATGCAGTGTTCTTATATGAAGTGAATTAAAAATGGTGGAAGGCCAGAAATATATACTCCACAAGGAGGTCTTAAAAAAACTTTCTTTTTGGGCAGCTAAGTGTTCCAGGTCAACTTATCCACTTGCTCAGCATGTACCCAAATCAAGAGGATATGATAATTCATCCACAGTAAAGAGAGATTTTCTTCCAAGTTGATTTAATGTGAACTAAATCCACAGTGTTCTAACACTCAAGCTGTGCATTCTCTCACCAATCAACAAGACTTCCATTTGAGACTCATGCCTGCTTATACAGCTCAAGTACTTGAAGTCCACATAATACCTCTGACCATTTCTGGTGAATCTCAGAGACCAGAACCTGGATGTGAGATATAAGTAATTCCCATGTTTTCACAGGGAATTATCCAGATCTTGAACAATGAGAACCAAGCTCCAGAAATAAGAATAAAATCAACGCAAAATATTTCTTTAGTCTTAAAGAACTGCTATTAAATATATTGCTACCATGCTTAGAGGACAATGATGCTATTCCTAAAAAGAGAAAGGATTATAGGCTAAGATTAACCTTGTTTTCCTCCTCTTGCAAAATAAAGCCCTAGCAGTGAAACTATCATTTCTAACTACATTCTCTATTCATGAAATATACACTAACGTTTTGATGTCCTCTTTTCACTGTCACTGTAGAACATTATCCACAATTCACTGCACTGTATTATGTTCAATAGTCAAGGTACCTCAAGTCATGACAGCAGAGTTATGGGCAATGCAGCACTCCTAGAACAGTGCACTCAAGTATCTCTGAAAGTACTTATTTTAGGACAAAAGTTTTCAACCTAGGAGTCATTATTAGTATTCAGGAATTAAAAGCATCCTCTCTTTTCTTAAAATAAATAGGAGGAGGTATTCCAAAGAAAATGTTTTTGTAATGAGCAGTCAATGCAAAAAGACAACCATTCTACAGTTCTGGACTGAACAATTTGGAGTGGCTTAGAGACTATTTTCAATCTGCAATACATTGAGGCATGTACTACAACAACAGATGAAGATTACAAAAGCAAGCACACCGACTTGCCAGGGAAATATTAATGACTCCTAAGCATAACTGCAGGCACATGTAAAAAATGTGGACAGTCACAGAACCAGGCTTGTAAGGGAGAATGGTACATGGGCGATGGCTGTCTAAAAGTAAGGTAACACCACAAGGAAATGCAACAAAAAACATGATTTACTTAAATGTGTTTTCAATATAATGTTTTGTGTAACTGTCAAAACACTTAACTCTTGGCTTGTGTTACGAGGGCAGGTTACAGAAGAGGAGCCAGGAAAGAGGCTGAAAGAAGTATTCCAGTTGAGAAGGGTATTAGCCACTAAAATTCACAAGCATCTGGCTCTTCAGAACCAGCTGAATTGGGCTTGTTCACAAAAAGAACATCTAAGAGCTTTAATCTGCTCTCATATCAACCTCCCAGCAGAGTTGGGGGGTTTGGTTGAGGACCAAACTTGTAATAGTTTCTGAGAGCAAAGCAACAGCATGTATGCAGTATGCGGCTGCAGAGCCAGCCTACAGCCTCAGGCTTCCAGTTGGGTTCACTCTGATGAGCATTAAACACCAAGAAAAAAAAAAATAATGAAAATAAATCTAATGGGAGAGATGGTATTACAGCAAAAGCTTGAAAGAATTAAATCTGCACTTTCATCAGCCACCTGCTTTTTGAACATGACTGCCCTTCTGGGCTCCTATAGAGGAGGTAATGCACCAATTTCTACTTCAAAAATTAGTAGCAAATGAGAAGTTTTATTGATCTATACGCCACATATAATAGTATCTCCTCTAATAACAATAAGATACACCAAAAACTTTCTGACCCGAGCGTGTTCCTCAGTGACAATTTTGACAGAGTAACACAGCTCTGAGATATTTATAACAACTGTGCTAAATACAACACACAAACCACTGGGATGCAATTGATACCTATGACATGGAAACAGATTCTCATTTGAATTCAAGTCCAAATTCATAGGTACAGATACACACCTGAACTTAGCACCTGAGCCACCTCTGGCACAGTACGGAGGCACTCTCTGCTCAAAAAAAGCTGCAAATAGTAAGAATTACAGCAATAAACTAGAAATAAAAAAGATACCTCATTCAAACAAAGAGCAGCTATATAAAGTTCTTAAAGCATTCGTGTGACAATGTACAAAAATACATGTGCTATTCTGCAGTCTCTCCTTTCACAGCTCCTTCTCTTTCCTTGCCAAGTTCCCATGATGCTGCCCAATCCCACCGACTACAAGATCACAGCAAAATCAGCATTATCACATCAGCTACAAAGTAAGTAATCATCACTGGGCTCCAAGTCAATCACGATTACTTAATGAATACAGATTCTTCAGAATTATTTCATACAGAGGGGGGCCTGGACAATTTTGAAATGACTCTACCAAGTTTGAGTCATTCTGGCTGCAGACACAAATGCATCCATCACTGGCTGAGTAGTGTGTCTGGATAATAGATTGACAGCTGTCCTTGTTATACCACCTCTATCATCCCCTTCTCAATTTCTGCCCTACCACAGTCACATAATGATCCTATGAAAAAGAAGTAGTTACCAGCCAAATAGAAAGAAATTGTCATTAATAACATGACCAGCATCTCTGGATGTGCAAAGTGCAGCACACAGCAGAGCTCAACAGCCTCTATAGACAGTGGTTAGAAAACATTATCCCCAAATTATCAATGGGGGAGATAAATCAGACTAAGGTGAATTACCTAGTACAAGATCAGCCTGTGAGCAGCAAATTAAAACCTGTGCATCTGTGCACTGGTATCTTCACTGTAGTTGTGTATTCCTACTATTACAGTACAAAGACCATGAGGAAGATTTGATGCTGTTGACCAGCAATGGAGAGCTGATAGATAATGTGATGGTAATTCAGCTTTAGTACTTTCAGGTGCTTGTAAGCTACATGGGGATAAAAGAACCAAAAAATTCTCCCATTTTTATGACCCTGAACACTCAGTTTTCCTACCTTAATGGCATTTGCATGTTGATATCCCATATCAGATTGGACAAGAGAGGGTTAAGGGGTGACTTTAATCACAGCCTATGGCTTCCTCAGGGGCAGTAGGGTACCAAGAGGTGCTTATGACCAGCAGCAAGACATGAAGAAAAGGCAAGAAGTTGTGTCAGAGGAAGTTCAGGGTGGACACAAGGAAAAGATTCTTCACTGAGGGTGTAGATGATCCCTGGAACAGGCTCTCCAGAGAAGTAGTCACAGCATCAAGTCTGTCAGGATCAACTACAAAATGCTCTTAGTCATGTGGTGTAATTTCAGGTAGTTCTGAAAGGGGCAGGCAGTTGGACCTGATGATCCTTATGGGTCCCTTTCAACTTGAGACATCATCTCTGCCATATGAGCTAACAGTTGACTGATGTTTCCCTAGACCCCCACCTCCAACCAGTGCTGGGAAATTCACTGGTGGGGTTTGCAGGTATTTGCTGATAAGAGACTAGTAAACTTAGAGCTTATAATAGCTGTGGCTGTAGAGTTTACTGTAGGGTTTACTACTCTTTCCTGCTCTCCCCTCCCACTCATTCCTGCTTTCATTTTGCCCAGATCACTTCTACCTTGCTTGTTCTCCCTGTTTTCCCTATTTTCCCACCCTCAGCTATCTCAATGCACAAGCAACCAAAGCAGAAACAGTCCAACCTCATCCCTGCACTAGAAGGCACCACTGCACTGGGCCATGCGGTGAACCGATGCATGTGTAATGGAACCAGCACACAGGGAGGTGGGAAGATACTCAGTAAGGAAGAAAGCCTAAAACTTCAAATGCCACTCTTGGATTTTAAGGAAATATAAATTGTTAAAATAACAGTCTTGGGGAATACAGAGACAAAAATTTTTATTCCACAATATAGAGACAAGATAAGTTTTCAAAGAAAAAAACAAACCCTATCATCCCAAGCTAGACAAGCAACTTTAAAAATTTCAGCCAAGTGGTTCAAACTGACAAACTCACAGGCACTGTAAAAGACATCCTCCCAATGAAAGGGATCACATAACCTCAGTAACATGCAGCACTTTTAGAGAAGAGAACGTCTTGGGGCTTATGTCAAGAAAATGAAGTATAATTCCCCCCCCTCAGTAAAAACTATTCTATTAACCCTACCTATACTCACTCTAAGGAGTAACAGAGGACATGTTCTGCTGTGCCCTCTCTTCTGTGATTCACACTTTACCTAACAACTTCATGTTTGCCTTGCTCCTGAAACACATCCTCTTCACAGCTCACAATACGGATTTTCTAAGTGAAACACAAAACCAAAATATATATCAAATTTATATATATATATACACACCAATGTATACCAAAACCAAATCTCTCTGTATTACACTACATGAAGTTTCCATAGCAATATCAGCATCTGGTATACAGACTATTACTGTACAATCATTTGTCTTAGGACACATAAATTTTAAAACTAACAGTAAAACCTTCTGAAAGTAAAACAATTTAGTGTTGCCTTCCAAACAGGTTAACAAACAAATTTAGAGAAGAAAGAAGAAAGAAGAGTCAAAGACCCTCCTTGCTGGCAAAAGTTTGATGAGGAGAAAGAAACACTTAAAAATCAATTTAATGATCCCAAAGCAGGTTAAGTATTTCATGCAGTTACATCATCTACTGTATCTGAAAAGTTCTTTTTCGAGACTGTGTTCCTGCTGAGCACTAAAAAATCAGAGGCTTTTTATCCCGCAGTTCCTCTCTTGTAAGCATCCAATGTAGTATACCAAAATAAGTCAAGAAAATTTTGATCCTAAGTGAGAACTCAGTAATATAAAAACTCAGCATGATATAAAGTACCCTGCAAGCAGCTTCAGCTTTCACTTACAGACTATCACATACATCAAAGTACCTGTTCAATTAACTCTGTATGTTTTATTTGCAGACAAAATAATTTCAGCTGATGACAACCATCTGAACTGGGAAGATAACCTTAGTAAACAGCATTTCTGTGATTACCTACACTAAGTCTGTATCGTGATCTGTGTGTGCAAGATCCACTGGGCCAATTATTTTACATAATTTGAAAACTGTGAAATCATAGATTTTTAGAATTATGTATGGCTTAATTATAATTTCTATTAATTAAACTGAAATCTCCAATCAGCAAGTGTAGTTTCACTAACAGAAGCATATTAGAGACATTTCCTGAACTGGTGAATTCTTTCATATTCCTTCTGTAAACCAGCTAACAATATACAACTTTTAAAAAATAATATTGCTTCAATTTAACTATTTTCTATAGTGAATAATCCATTTAGCTAATTGACAGCTGAATGACTCTAAGGAACAGTTCAATGTAAAATTAATTATAAAAAGAGATCAAAAAGTCATTAAAGGATATCATTAATTTGTTCATTTATTCTTTGCCTTTTACTAGCATTAAGAAACTTCCATCATTCCCTGGTTGTAGATGAAAAATAAAAGCTATGTCAAATAATGAAGGGACTTCTCAATTTACCAGTTGAGTGCAAGGGAATTACTTATAAAAACATTATCTCACAAAGGTCTTTCTGCTGTTAGATTATAGGCTGTATTTTCCTTTCAGAAAGTCTAACAAAAAGTATTTATAAGTAGACAGACCTGGGATTTACACTATGTAAATAAAAACAATTCTGTATTCTTCCTGTCTAAAACTGAACAAAGAACCATATGGCTGCTTTTTTGCTGAGCTATTTATTGAGGCATTGGCTGCCAGTTATTCATTCAGACAGCATGAATAAAAAATAAACAAACAAATCCAGCAATTCTTCAAGTGAGATGTTTGTCCATAAAAACACACACTCAGCAAGACTGTCCTGCTTATTAAGACCGAGGTTATTACAGGGCAGCCTACAATCAAGTTAACCTGGTCGAGTGGGTGGTGTCCCTACCCATGGCAGGGAGGTTGGAACTAGATAATCTTTAAGGTCCCTTCCAACCCAAATCATTCTATGATTCTATAACGGGGGGGAAACTGCCGACCTAAAGAAGTCCTGCTTGACTTCCAGTACTTCTGTTGGGAACACATAATAGCTCCCAAGGGAACAGCAAGAATAGCAACTACTTTCCCTCACTGACACCCACTCCCTCACCACACTAGTTTCAAGCACAAGAGCAAAGACACATTCGGCAGAGGTACAAATCTAGAAAGCACGCCATTATATGATTTCAAGCTAGCACCAAATGACAAGATAGAGATGGGGAGCACATCAAAACACCTCCAGGTAATGTAGTCATGCGAACATCTAAGAATTATTGGAAGATGGTGCTTTTCTAAAAGTATTCTACAGAGAGCATATCCATGTCAAAAATAAATTTGATATTATAAATTTAAAATTTAAGTCAGAATGGTTGCTACAAGCATTACTCTATTCTAAAAAAATATTTTTTTTTTTCAGCTTCACTGAATGGTCCCACCAAAGGCTAATCATAGAATCATAGAACATTTTGGGTTGGAAGGGATCTTAAAGATCATCGAGTTCCAACCCCCCTGCCATAGGCAGGGACACCTCCCACTAGATCAGGCTGCTCAGTGCCATGTCCATCCTGGTCTTAACACCTCCAGGAAGGTCCACAACCTCTCTGGGCAACCTGTTCCAGTGCTTCACCACCCTCACTGCAAAGAATTTCTTTCTTATGTCAAGTCTAAATCTACCCCCCTCCAATTTACATCCGTTGTTTCTGGTCCTCCCATCTGATATCATATTAAAAAGTCCTTCCCCTGCCTTTCTGTA
>VZTY01030005.1:32754-44323 GCA_013400935.1 Turnix velox | reverse complement strand
AAATGCCTTGCACAAGTCCAGGTAGATGATGTCAGTTGCTCTTCCTTTGTCCACCGATGATGTGACTCCATCATAGAAGGCCACCAAATTGCTCAGGCATGATTTGCCCCTGGTGAAGCCATGTTGGTTGCCTCCAATCACCTCTGTGTCATCCTCCATGTGTTTTTGCAACACTTTTAGGAGGATCTGCTCTATGACTTTGCCAGGCACAGAGGTGAGACTGACTGGCCTGTAGTTTCCTGGGTCTTCTTTCTTTCCCTTTTTGAATATGGGGATTATGTTCCCCTTTCTCCAGTCAGTGGGAACTTCACCAGTCTGCCATAACCCTTCAAATATGATCTTAGCCCCGAAGGATCACAGAACTATGTGTGACACACTAAATATTTGCATAGTGTATTAATAGCTCAGATTGGCAATGGTTTTTGCAGTTTCTTTTTTCTCCCAGTTATTATAATGGTTCCTTATAGAGAAGGAGATAAAATGAGTTCTTCTTTACAAAATTTAAGGCAATGGCAAATGAAAACATTTCTACAAGATTAAAAATACTAATATTAGTAATAAAAGATTAAAAATAGTAATATTCTCTTCAAAGTGCAAATGGCAAATCTACTGAATTCAGAAAAGTAGTTATGCAAAGATACCCGGTTTTTCAAATAATGTCTCCTATAAGACCTCTGGAAACCAACTGTAGAGTTCCAAGAGTCTTCAGTCCATAAGATGAAACCTGGTAATTCATTACAAAAGCTGTGTATGTAAAATGCATGACCGGCTGCTCTGCCCACATGTTAATAGCCAGAAATTACTCCTCTCAGTAAAGCTTCAACATCACAGACTGAGAAACTCAGCCTACAACTGAAATTACAGGTTTTTGTTGTCATTGCATGAGAAGCAATGGCATCAGATTTATGACTTTCAGGAAAACAAGTAAGGAAAAAGTTAAAAGTCTTCTTGAAAAAAAGTTTGCCCTCTGCAGTTTGTTTTCTTCAGTTTTTAAATTAAAGCCCAAAGATGAGATCCATTTGTAATGCTACTGGAAAATAAGTGGGGATTGAGGTCTAAGGACTAGTGGAGAAGCACAGTTCTGCAGTTGAAAGAAGGGCTCAACCTTTTTATTTTCTTCACTTTTCATTATCTTTTTGTTTTCACTCTTTATTTTGGTTGTTAAAGCCTTCAACACTTGTGTTCAAAGTTATTGCAAAAATTAAAACATAAATCTTACTGATGTTAAAAGCAAATAAAGTTTCTGCATCACGATGAAGTTGTCTATCTGTAAACTGTGATGTCATACCACTAGAAGAAGTTGATTGTCCATGCCAACTAATAAACATTGGTTTGCCACACGGTCCTTTCTCTCAACTACTGTTGAAATATTCAGTTGGGTCAATCAAAAGCTACCTTCAGCACCCAGAAATTATATTTTTCTTAGCATGTGAAAAAGGTAAATAACCACTACTTTAATACTAAAACATCTTGCAGATCACCCATTTTCTTTGATAGGCTCATTACGATCAGGTACACATTCATGGAAGGTGCTCTCCCAAGTTTCATTGCAAGTCTGAATCAATTATTTTTATCAACTGGCTCTTTGACAGTAACATTATCTAATTGCCCAAGTACTGAAAATCAGATTGATTAAAAGATTAAAGGACGAGTGGAAAGCCACAATGAAACATGTCCAGAGAAAATCCTTCCTATATGGGAAATCAGGTTAAAGGCATAGAGGCAGGTGTGAAGTGGAAGACTGACAGACAATACACATGCTGATAAAACATATTTATTAAGCTGTAAAAATGCCCCAAGAGGTTTTTAAATTAGTATTAAACTATGCAGCCATATTATAGAATTAACTGAACTCCAAAGAATTAAATTATAATAGATGCCAATTAGAAGAACAAAATCTTCAAGTAGATGACGCATTTAAGTTTCCAGTACTACTACCCTTCCATCTCAAGACAAAAGTACAGTTAATGAGGTGAACAGATTATTACTTTTCACACACTAATTATATAGGTTTGAATTTCATGCATCACCTTTGTCAAGGAACACTGATGTACCTTTAGCACCTCTTCCAGCTTAAGACCTAAGGGCAATTTTAACCTTTTGGCATATTTAAGCCTTATGGCAAAGCACTGTATATAGTTATTAAGTACAGCACCTCCACATCAGCATTTGTGAAAACATCTCTCATCTTATACATGTGGGCATTATGAACACATTGACAGTGAAAGTTCAGGGCCCAGCACATGAGAAATCATGATCCATAGGTCTCAGTAACCATCACACACTGAGGCTGACAGCAGAGACTTTATCCTCCAAATTCAATAACTTTAATAGAATTTCAAAACACAGTTTAATAAAATAAAACTATTTAAATATTAACTTTTCATCTCAATTAAACATAACATCCAGTCACATGTCATTGCTCAGGAAGGAACACTGAGAAACACGATAAATATTACATGCTAGTTACTCCAGTGTCCCAGTTCTGATGCTTAATGCCACATGGAATATACCTGTGGGCTTTTTTACTATTTATAATATCTTCAAGGAAGAAGTTACTCACCTCTGTGTAAAAAGGGTGTGGTGAATTCTTTCCATTTCAGAAGGAATCTTTCCATATGATATTGAAAACCAGTGGGGGAATACAGTACCATTTGTTACTCCTTTTATCCTACTCAAAAGTTCTCAATACACCTGTCTTCTTAACTGAAGTCCCGGCCACAAGGTTATTTGATTTCATCAGGAATAAGTGGAATGCTATATATAAACTGGTTTATCTCTTTTTTTTAAAGAGGTCTGCCTGTAGCAGCCCTGAAAGCAGGCATAGTGAATGTCATCACAGCAAAATAGATTAAAATATCCCACATGACAGCTTTAGACGCTGGGCTTCAGAAAAATAATTTAAGGATGCAAAGATTATTTCACAGGCCTCCTGCAGCCTTACCATTATTTCAAAGGCTTTATGTAAAGAGTTTATGGCATAAATAAATGACACCTCTTCACACACAAAGATTATAATTGCCTGTAGTTCCATGTAGTATTATAGCAATCAAAATGAAAACTTATTCCCAGTCACAAGTATTAAAACTAACCAAAGCCCCTAGGAATACATAGTTGTACCTGGATACCAAAGGTGGTATCCTTTTGCACTAACATGCAGTAAGATAGCAGAATTGACAAGTGTCCATCTGATTTCTGTGACTGAATGCTAGTTTTAATATTAGTAAAGAATACCAAAGGCAAAATTACATGAAAATAAACACTATTAATTGCTTTAGCTCAGAGCAGCACTGAAACTGAAACATAAATTGCTTTTACAAGAGAGGCCTGCTGTAACTGCTTACATACTTCCATGGAGCATGGTACTTCATTACACTTCCTGGCCCTAATTCACTATTTTATACCACATACTGTACCATTGGGACTCAGAGAAGTTGTGGAGTCACAATTCTCACAGGTGCTAAAAAGTCAACTGCACACAGTTCTGGTATGCCACAGCTGACACCAATTTGGAAAGGAGGTGCCTCTAATCTTTGATTATTTGGTGATTCTATGCAGTTAAAGATTTGGGTAAACTCAGGAGAATAAGGCTTTATCCCATTCAAATATTGATGCTAGAATGGAAGGTGGGCTTTTTATTCCAGAAATATAAACAAGCACAAAGCAAACCACTATGGTCACTCTGGCCCACTATAAGTATATACATAAATACATATGTCATGTTCATGCTAGCAAGTACGAAGTGGTTTGATTCTGGCATGGTTAACATTATTTGGGAGGGGGTTCTTCATTGTTAAAATTTCCATGCATTTTTACATCAGAACTGTCAAACCTTATATACCACTACAAAGCATCAGATACTGAAAAGATATGAAGAGCGTATTCTTCTTCTCGTTGTGTAAAACTCTTCATTTTTTATTTCTGCTAAGAAGTAGTCAAACACAAGCTAGACAATACTCCAGAGAAAATCCTGCTTTGTTAATGCCTCAGACAACTTCTACTTTTCATGAAAGTTTGAAAAAGTACCAATTACATGGTTCTCTAATGCAATCAATAAGCAGAGGGAGGACAAACAGGATTATGTATCACTAAAATAATTCTTAAATACACTGGAAAGAGAGAAGAACTAAACTCCTTTTACTATGGGTGCCTCAGAATATATACTTGAAAAAAAAAACCACCAATATTCTGCTGTCTTCTGTCCTACATTATCTTCAAAGATACAGTGCAGCTTAGGTCAACAGCCTTCACAGAAAAAGGCTAGCTACAGAACAGCCTTAACATGACTCTTGCAAATACAGATGTATTTATAAAAGTGTATCACAGCTTTAACCAAATGCTCTGTGAGACAAGATGACAAAGCTCACCTCAGACACATACAACATTAAGGTTTTAACATGACCCAAATGGCACCATAGCACTTTTCTTCCTCTTACAAAACCATAAAACCAAAGAGGCAGAAGGCCATTTCTCATCTGGTGTTGCCCTAACTTCTCCTCTCACCATGTACATGCCATTCACACAAACACCAGTGTGCATGCTAATGTCAATCCTGCAACATCTGTGCTGTACATATTCATACAGCAGTGTCCCAAATATGTTAAACTTCTACATTCTAAACTTGATTTTATAAACTCAAACATCTAAATGTTCTCAGAAATCTCAGAAAATTCATAATTTTCAAACCACTGATGCAAGATGAAACATAATCCCTAGTCAAACCCCTAGCTTCCAGAGTCCATTATGTCCATTAGATGTAAATTACACTGCCAATCTAACTGTAAGCTACTGCAGAAAGGAAGAGGTCCAGTCCAGCCTTTCCTCCTAGCACTCACTTAACCGCTAATCAGGGGCTAAGCTGTCAGGAAACAAATTTTTTTATAAAAAGCGACAAAATAACCAAAGGAGGAAAAAGTGTCTG
Source organism: Turnix velox (assembly GCA_013400935.1). Lineage (NCBI taxonomy): Eukaryota > Metazoa > Chordata > Aves > Charadriiformes > Turnicidae > Turnix > Turnix velox. The sequence goes on along the minus strand of VZTY01030005.1, from coordinate 39,402 downwards.
CTTTTAGGGCAGTAACCAGTCACCACATTGTCACCACTGCACTTTAATCAGACCTTGGAATTATATGGCTAAGGATGTAAATATTAAGGATTACATAACTATGCATCCACCTCTTTAAACTAATTCTTCTAAAAACGTTTTCCAACCAATTACTTAATCCTGGATGCATATTACACTTTGTTATACTTTGTCCTCAAGCTTTTTATTTCAACACCCACATACACCAGTGAAGTTACATCAGAGGATAAATTCAGGCAAGAAAAGGAGTAAGAAGAGGTGTGTAGTAGTGAACACAATAATGGGTTAAACTAAAGTCAATCTATTAAGCTCCTGATAACAGATAACCTCATTAATACAGTAACTGAAAGATACTCCAAGAATATAGAAGATATGACTGAATGTTTACTATGGTACTTTCTAAAATCCAGTGTCTCTGTACTCCTGGCCAAGAAATAGACAGAGAGAAAATACAGCCTCAAATCCATACATTGTGCCTGGTAATTTCATTACTCCAGATGGGGAGGAGTGAAGTTGTGTTGAATACAGAATTGTCACAGCTCATGTTCCTATGCCAATGATGCAGTCATATTCACCTCCAGCAAGGCTCTAGCCTGCAGAGGTGGCTTCCCTGTTTATGCTACAGGTAGCTGTCAAGGGAACATAAGGTACCAGCTGAAAGGTACTACTTCTGCTGCCATACTGCCTCCCAGGCTTTTAAGAAGAGAAAGAGAAAAAATAGAAATTAAAAAATACTTTAACCTTTGGTCATTAAGGCAACACTATAGTAAATATTTTGTTCATCTTTTACTTGGGTGAAAGCTTTGACCGGTACATGGAAAACTGTAGCCACGGACAATCTGACACTTTCAGAACCTTGAAGGAGCTACTTACTTGCTTGATCAACTCCATTACATTTGGTTTGCACTGCACTTTGAAGTACTTTTTATTAGTAGTAACATCCTTGTCATGTCCATCCCCTAGTTGGCTCTGGGCTCCTTGTTTCCTCTTACGTTACTTACTAGCACCACTAATTTCTGAAAGTCCTCTGGAGATATTTTGCGGAAACATCCATAGCCATGATCTGCCACAGATAAACTGAGATGCCCTTCCAGTCTAAGCCTGCAGATGTCCCAGTATTTTCAGCACTTCGTATTAAAAGCTATCTGTCTTGCTACTGCAACTACAGAATGGCTGCTGTGTGAAGGTACCTCTGAAGATTGTCCATTCCAACCCCATGATCACAGCAGGGTCAGACAGAGCAGGGAGTTCAGGGCTCTACTCAGTCAAGTTTTTAGTATCTGCAAGGATGCTCAAAGACTTCACCACAGCCCCTCTGGGCAGCATCTTCCAACATTTGACCATCCAGCTGACAATGAAAACACAAAATTGTGCTGTAGTATCCAGAAGGTTGTAGTGAGGAGGAAAGGTATCCACAGATGGTAGAGTTATTAAACAGCAGTAGATGGATATGTTCATTAAAAATGGTATTCCAAGCTGATGGAGCCCATAGTTGAGATAGCTCCTCTGCAAATAGTTACTTGCAGTTTTGGCTGGAATCTTTGCCTCTAAGACAGTCTTACCCCTACTGTTCTTTTTTCTTAAGATAATAACCAACATGTACATTTTGACTGAGCCACACAGTACTAACCTTTGTGTATCAGTTTTTTATTCCTTGTTCTCCCATATTAACATAACTTAAGGATCAAATTTGGGAAGATAGTACATTTGCATACAAATGAGAAGTATTACAATCTGATGGCTACATTCTCTATCTCCTCTGCATAACTCAGATGCTGTTTTTACTCTTGCAACAGATTATCTGTGTCTTTCAAATAAGCAAATATATTGAAGTTTTTACCAGGTGCTTGCCTAATCAATTCTATCCACTGGCCAATTGATATTTTAACTCAGCTGGAGGCTGTATCTTCAAAAGAAATGAGGCTGGTAATGAAGTGAGACAAAATCTGAATTGTAAATTTATTCATTTCAGGTTATTAAGAAAGGGCTAATGATCACAAAATTAAATATTTACTAACATGCCCTCTCTCAGCAGGTGTTAATCATAGTAGTTCAAGATTTGTCTACAGCAACACAGTATGACACAGTGGGAAAGTATCTGTATCTATCCACAAGTACAAATTCCAAGTTCTGATAGAACTGTAGAAATATTAACTACCATTTTTATATGTTGTAAGGCCTTCCAAGTAAACCAGAGATTCAACCACAATTACATATTATTGATTCCTTATATACCAACATCAGCAGGTGCAATACTTGCACAAATGCAGAACTCTGAGGTAAGCCTAGATACACAGTAAATTAAAAGCAGGTTAATAAAGTGCTGAATATTTTGGTTTAAATCCTCCTATATCCCGAGGGATGAGACTCTCTGATATACTGTAAGAGTTCCCTGAAACCTCATGTATCACTCAAAAATTTTGCCCATGTATCTCTTTAATGATTAATGGCTATGTCATCTTCTCCCACTCTTTCTAAATTAGCAGGAACTGATGACTTCTGCTTTGTAGCAGAAAATGATCTTATGAATCGGACTGCAAAGGGGTGGCCACATCCCAATGCATCTGAAGGAACAGTGATGCAATCTGTTAGGAAGATTACACACCCTCCTTTTCTTTCAGAACAATCACCATCCTTCATAAGGGCAAAAGTACAGGTTGATTAGCAAACGTAAGGCTTTTTTTGTGTTCTCTGGGTAGAAAAGAGGAAAAGGGGAAAAACTGAAAGAAAAACCAGTTCTATGTTTCATAATTAATCAGTCTGATCTGGACTAGAACATGATACAATTATTCACATTCAGAACTATCTGATCACTGAAGAGCATTGCAGGAGACCAGTAGTTCATCCATTTTAACAAAGTAATTCTGAATTTAGAAGAAAGCCACACACAGGAAATTTAACATTAAATCCAGTATTTTCAGTGTTTGGCAGTTTTTGTCTTTAACTTCAGGAAGTACTGTTACAAATCTTTACTATTTTTCTGTAAATTCACCTAAACAAAGTGCTTACATTCTGAACACGAATGATGGCTTATACTGGGAATATGTGGTTGAAAAATTAATTTCCTTCTAAATTTAACTTGTTTGGTTGAGTTTATATCACAATCTCCTGATTAAAGCCTTCAGCAGTCTGCTGGGTCTTATGCTAAGTGTCAATCTCCAGAGCTCTCTTACTCGTCTTAAGGTGAAGATAAATAGGGAATGAAGCTTATTATTTATAACACTACTTCTGATAGTGCTCCAAGGCTTCAGCTGAGGATCCCACAGTGCTAAATTTTTAGCAAATACACTGTTATACTATCAAAGAAGTTTAAAATCTACATACAAACAGAAGAATGTTAAAAGAGAATTAATATTACTCACATTTTACAAAGAGACAAACCAACCAGACTGGACAAAACAAGTCACTTAAAAAAGACAGAACAGTTGGAGCTGGCACTGAATCACCATCTATTGCTTACTGAAAGACTGTCCTCTCCATGGTGAGCTGTTATAGGTAACACTAAAGAACCAGAGGTGCTGAGATCTTACACACAACATAGGGAGACATTTTCTTGGCTTTGAAGGAGTAAGCCTTTAAAGTAACTAAAAAAAAAACCCAACCTTTTTATCTACACATAAACACACCTGCAAATAAAAGAGCACAAACAATTCACTGCAAGGAAATGACTGAGAAAATGTCTTATCTAATCACAAAAGGAAAGAATAAGGTAGAGACTGGAGAAAGCAAAGCCTCACCATTTCCTCTACAAGCCAAATCTGCTTGGCTGAGATGACACCAAAGATGCAGCTCAGATGGATGAGAGCATCTCAGTCTTATTCTCAAGCTTATTCTGAGCCTTACACTTACCATTAAATAACTAATATCTCACACGTTTATTATTTTGGTCTTAGAATTGCTCAGCTGTTCTGCTGCCATCTATCAGAAATTATGTCACCGGCCCTAGTGCAACCCTAGTGGATTGGAGCCTCATCTATCCTGTCCTCAATCAACATTTTTGCTGTCTCCCTTGGCAGTTTAGTTCATTGGCAAATTGCTCTTAAAATTCATTTTTCTAGGCTGCAGTAACATAAGTAACATTACTTCTTTTAGTCTGAACAGCCAGAGCAAGCAAGACCAAGTTCTATAAAATTTCCACATGCATCCTTTCCTTCAGTCTCTTTTCAACTGATAAGACTTATTTTTTATTTGTTCTTTACTCTTCAAATGGCATTCAGAACTAAACCCAAGTCAAATTAAAAACAAATGACTGCCACATAAATCTCACATATCAAGCTTTGCAGATTAATCTTTACAGTGTGTAAGACTGAAGCTCCTACGAACTGCTAAACAGAAACCGTAGAGAGTAAGAAACACAAAGCTCATACAATACACAGAGTAATTCTAATAAGTAAAACTGACGGCAACTTCAGAAAGGGAAGAAATGGCACTATTTCCTCTACACAATAAGTTTTTTGATGGCTCAACCAGCACAGCCAACCCTCCCTGGAGCTGCTATGCACTAGGTCTGATGCAGTGAACTGGTGAGAGCACATCTGCCTCCTGGCCCCTTCTTATTGACTTGTCTTGAATGTTCAGGTACTAGCAAACAGCTCCAGTCATTAAGAGCAATTTCAATGAGGTAGCACAAATTATCTAACACTTGCTGCAGGCTAAGAGCACGCATGCAGAAAATTAATGTGAACTGGAGAAAAGCACAGTAACTCTTTACCTTCTTAAATCTGCTCCTGTGTGGGAGCCTGTGCAACTACTCACCACCTTGCAGCATTTAGGGAATAGAGCCCCAGCTCAGCCACTGGCTGCAGGAAAGGGATCACTGCAATATATTCAGAACAAGGTCAGCTGTGGGATTAAAGCTGACTGTGTTACCAGTGCAATTCTAACCATTTAACACCTACTGAGGTTGATTCTTCTTCACCATTACCCTGTACTGACATTTTTTTATATCTCAGTTTCTCTAAATATAACACAGACTAGAAAGCATGATTACTTTTTTTCTCTTTCTGCACTTTTCAACTGGATATGTGAAATGGGCATACTTCTTTATAGGTGCAAATTTCCTGCCATATAGTTCTGCGCTTATATGCTACAGTGCTACCAAACAGCTTTTAAGCCTTGTTATCAAATGCCTTACTGCATGCCATTCAGGGATTTAAGGATTTATTTTTAAACCATTTGCCAGGAACCCTACAACATCATAAACAACTGGTAGTGACTTCATTACACAATGTGGGCTGGCACTTCTCTTGTCTAATCTTTTTAAGGACCAACTACTATCACAAGCGGTAACTTCAAGTTGGTCTTAGAAGCTCCCAGAGAAAACAATGCAATATATAGTATAAATTGTATTTTTCATAAATAAAAGAACAAGTAAAGGACTACTGACATATGGTACTCCTCAGGGGGTGGTATTGGGATCAGTACTGCTTAACATCTTTGTCAGTGACACAAATAATAGGATTGAGCGCACCCTCAGCAAGTTTGTAGACAACACCAAGCTGTGTGGAAGAGTTCACATGGTGGAGGGAAGACTGCAAGAATCTCATGAAGTTCAACCATGACAAAAGGTCCTACACATGGGTTGGTGCATTCCCAAACACAAATATAGGCTGAGGGGAGAATGCATTGAGGGCAGCTCTGAGGGGAAGAACCTCAGGGGAAGCAGACCTGCTAGTGGATGAGGAGCTCAATGTGAGCCAGCAATGTATGCTTGCAGCCCAGAAAGTCAACCATATCCTGGGCTGCATCTTTTGATGCATCAAAGGATGCACAGACAGCAGGTGGAGGGAAGTGATGACAGATGAATATCTACTAGAGAGCTTATGGGTCAGGATCAGAGGGAAGGGAGATGTTGTAGTGGGAGTCTGTTACAGACCGCCTGACCAGGAAGCAAAAGTGGATGAAGCCCTCTATCAACAGCTAAAAACAGCTTCATGCTCACAAGCCATGGTCCTCATGGGTGACTAATCAGTTTCATTTTCTCAATTAAATAAAAACTTGCAATATCTGAGATAAAAGGAGTGTACTTTTTTTCACCTGCAAAAGATCTTCACCAAATACAGTTTGCATGACCAATTTTTCAAGTAACTACATTGTGGCCTTCTGGTGGCCAGATGACAAGATTCACTGGTATCCTGTTTCCCTGGACTCTTAAAGAATTTTAAAGTTAAATTATTTTAAGTCACAATGTAGTCACAGACACAAAGATTAAAAGAACTCCTTGTAATTGTTCCTGCTGATGTGCAAATACCTGGAAATAAATACCAATACCAAATTAATTCTGTTTTCCTTCAGAGATTATTAGGACATTCTTTCAATAGAAGATCAATTAAGTCTGGTGACTTCTGTAGCTTTCAATCTTTCATTTTTATTTTAAATTAAGACTGTTTAACTAATTTGTCTAATGTTTGCAAAAATGAGAATTGCTTACTTGCTTGTTTCCATCTGGACTTCTCAAAGAGAACACTCAAAAGCAAAGCTCTACAACCAGTGATAGAATTGAACAGCACTGGCCATCATAGACCTTCCAAGAAAATGAAACACAACTATTATTGAAATAAGCCCACTAACCACCAAACAGCTTGGTCTCCTAACTAGAAGTTCAAGTGGCTTCAAGTAATCAACAACAAT
>VZTY01030005.1:0-32514 GCA_013400935.1 Turnix velox | reverse complement strand
ACCAATACCAAATTAATTCTGTTTTCCTGAAGGGATTATTAGGACATTCTTTCCATAGAAGATCAATTAAGTCTGGTGACTTCTGTAGCTTTCAATCTTTCATTTTTATTTTAAATTAAGACTGTTTAACTAATTTGTCTAATGTTTGCAAAAATGAGAATTGCTTACTTGCTTGTTTCCATCTGGACTTCTCAAAGAGAACACTCAAAAGCAAAGCTCTACAACCAGTGATAGAATTGAACAGCACTGGCCATCATAGACCTTCCAAGAAAATGAAAATCCTCTATTATTGAAATAAGCCTACTAACCAGCTTGGTCTCCTAACTAGAAGTTCAAGTGGCTTCAAGTAATCAACAACAATTAAAAAAACCCCCAACAACAAAAACAAAAAACCAAACTTCTGAAACAATTGAGCAGAGGATTCCAAACCCATGGAAAATGTGACTACCAAAAGATAACTCAGATGAGAAACGAACTACTTTTCACCAGCTAACTAAAGAAAGCAAAACATTATAAATAGGTCATAACAAAAATAGATTCTGCCTATAAAAGTAAACATCCAGTCTTAGCCATGAGCAGATCCATTTACTCACAACTGGAAATTCCTGGAAGACATCTACTGAAAAGAAAGGCTCTGTACAAACACTTCTTAACAGCATCAAATGGGACAAGGGACAAAGAGAAAGAGGCTCTTGCTAGATACTGCCTTTCTTGTTATTATTATAGTGAGAGCTTTTGCCTTGATCACCTTTCTTCCTCTGCTGTGTTTTTCCATCTCAAGTCTTTCACTTGAACATTGTCGCTTTCTGCACGACCAGCCGGTGAGGGAAACAACAAGCCACACAATATGAGTGATAAGGTTGCTTCGTTTATTCAGCCCAAATAGCTCACTTATATAGAGGTTACAGTTTACAATAACTATGCCTACTCATTGGTCAAGAACTAAAAGCTACATCTTCCCATCTCCTCCTACCCACAGCTGCATCTTGCAGTTAATTCCCACAGTTAGCTTCTCACTCCTACAGTGGTGCCTCTTCAAGGTTGTTTACCTCCAAAGTTGTTTGCCGGGACTGCTCAAGGACATGAAGGCGCCAGGGAGGCATCTTTGGATTTTGCAAGTCATGCCCGCTCAACAGCGTCCATTTTGTCTCTGGCATCCATGTTCTCATAGTTCACTTTCACCTTCCCCAAGCTGCTCCAGAGAGCCGTGGCCTGTGCCACCAAGCACTTCCCAACAGAACATTATCACAACTGCAGGGCAGCCAGAGTCAGCATGCTGCATGCTCCCCATTATACAAAAGCATTTAACTACACAATGTTAGCTACCAGACTTCCTAAGTGAAGTTCCTGCTGTCAATAGCTTCTGTTAATGTCCATTTTTACTATCACCAACTTTTTGCCAAGGAACCATATGTCAGAATCCCCAGAAACATCTCTTTTTCCACTGACTGAAGCAATCTAGTCCCAAATGCTAATTTCACCTACAGTTAATATTCTGAATCTTTTCCATCTATAAACTACTAGGGAATCCACAATTGGATGGGTTCACTTACAAAAATGTAGGCAACATCTTTTCCTGTAAATACTGAAATCCAAATACAACAACTAAGCAGTAAGCAAGTTCTTGCTCAATCCAATGAAAAGCTACATTTTCTTCCCTTGATTAATTCAAATATTAAGAACAACTTCAGCTTCCACAGTATTTTCTTCCAAAGAGACCTACAAAGGAAAAATCTGCTTTCTCATGCAAAAGCATTCTTCGTTTCACAAGCCTAAGCATTCTTTCTTACTAAAGTATGAAGTTCCAAAAAGGAAATCAATTTTATCTTGTAGCATGTAGCAAGATAGGCCATCAGCTGAATTGTAGATGGATTTGCATCACAAGCCACATTGATATAGGGACATAGTATAAGCAGTATCTTGAAAAACAATAGCTTCTATATCAAAGTAAAGCAGTCTCAATTTTATTAAAATTTCCAACCACAAAAAACTCAAGTGCTATGTAAATCTTGATACAGAGAATGAGATACAATGTATTTGATTACTTCTGCATCAGGTATCAGAGAACTAAGTGTTTCACATTAGATGTGTGCTTTTTTTTAAATAATAAAAGGGTACCTAAGGCAATTCAGAAAAGAAAAAACCCAAAGAAGTATTTAAATTTAGATTTAGACACTATGAGACAATTTGAAGGCTTGAACACTCTCACAAAAAGTAAGAATAAGAAAAGTAATGCATTCATTAAGGAAACAAGCACCACAGAGTCTGAGAAAGATGAAAGATTCTTAGAAAAATTATTAAAAATTCAGCTTTATTCTCACCTAAGTGATCTATCCAAAGCAACACAAGCTGTAGAACAAAAAATCACAGCAGACTGAAACTGCAGTGCAAATTCATGCAAGTAAATAAACTACAACCAGTGGTCCAAAGATATAATGACATTTTCCACTTGCACAGCACTTTTCCCATTCTAAACACTGTGAAAACTTGAACTAAAATAACAAAATACTGTGCTGTAAAAAATTGTTATTCAGCCTAAGCTACATTGCTATTTACAAATGCAAGTCACAAAATGAAGTTCAGAGAAACAGACACAAAATTTCCTTTGACTGGAAGTTACTTTTCCCCTTTTCAAGCCAAACTTCATAGAAAGTGTAGTAAGGTCAGCCAATTAGCTTGTAACTGTCTTGGATCACATAATCTGTCGTGTCTCTACAGTCCTTTCCAAAATGCTCTTCCCTTGTCAAACTTTGTATGCCTGCAATGATTCTGTCCCTCAGTATATCTTCAATTAATTTCTTTTCATATCCCCTATCAAAAGCAAATGATATTCTTCTCAGCCTGCAGCTCTGACTGAGTGATCTAATTTTAAACAGTATTTCTTCCTAAGGTGAATCATCTTAAAATGCTAGTGCTTTACATTCCATTAGCAAGGCCATCATCATTTCAGATCAAACACTGATGTCAAAGAATTTACACATGAAGCCCTGCAAAGTAGTCCAATTTGTATGGCAATTAATCTCTATTAATTTTGAACTTTTACTTTAAAAAAATAGTTTCTTGGACAAAAGCCTGTAGATCTCACCGTGAGTCATAAACATCAAATAACTACTCAGCACTGCTGACAAGACCCCACTGAAGCTGTTTTTGAATATTATCCTCCATAATAAGATAGGTTAAATAAACACTGTCAGGCATAATCTCCATTTCACAGTTGGAAGAGACGGAGCCCCAAATGCACACTGTTGTCTAAAGTTTTCTCTTTAGTTCTGTTTTCCCTTTATCACTGAAACATAACAGTTTTAAATATTTATTTGGTTGGAAAGTTCATTTTAGTATCTGAGGGTGAATGTTTCTTTTTACAAGTGTCAGGTACATTGTTTAACATGTTTGCCATTATGCAAAAATGGCTAAAATATTCAGGTTTACAATTAAAAAGGTTTTTTTGCAGAATTACAGAATTATTGCAGTTGAGATCATCTGGTCCATGCCATCTACAGCCAGCTGCCCAGGACCATGACAGGGTAGCATTTGAGTATTTCCAAGGAAGGAAAATCCACTAATTGCCTGGGCATCCTATGCTAATGCTCAGGTCATCCTCAGAGGAAAAAGCGTTGTCTGATGTTCTGAGGGAATCTCCTGTGTTTCAGTTTGTGCCCATTCCCCCTCGTGCTGCCACTGGGCACCACTCTGCTGTCTACTCAGAATAAAAATAAAAGAAAAAAGAAAAAAAAAAAGAAAGAAAAATCAGACGATACAAGGATTTATGGAACAACAAAGCAAGTGCCTCTGACATTTTAAAGAAAATCTAAATAACAATTACAGCCACAAGAATCTCATTTATGTTAACATCTGTATTCCCTAGAAAAATTTCTCCTTTATGATTTCCTAATACTATGACTCATTTGTAGATCTTATATATTTATTTTATTCCATTCGACAATACAGATATTAGATATTTAATATCTTCTTCACTAAAACTTTTTTAAATGTTCACCTCTTTCAAGGGGACACATATTACTGAATTAAGTGACCTGTCACCTGAAATCAGAGTAAAGAAGCCTTATCAAAAAACACAAGTCTGTTGTTACTCCTATGCCACTGTATGCAGCACGATCAAAGACAAGAAGGTGGACACCCCTAATAAGACCCACAAGTCTTCCCCTCAATGCCTGACATCTCTTCTAGAAAGGTGTTCACAAAAACCAGTTGCCAGAAGACAGATCAATGCTGCAGTTTTGGAGCAAGCTCAGCAAAATAATGCTTAACTACAAGAGACCAACTGAGTATATTGCCTGAATAAACTCACTTAAAAATGCTTACATGTTTTAAAACAAATAAAGGTTATCTTATATCTCATGCAAAAAAAATGTAAGATATGGATAATTAATTGTATGACAGCATTAAATACAAAAAGGCTACAGATGCCAGAAAAAAGAATCTCCCAATGTTTCAAACACACTTATTTCCCCTAACATGCTAGGTGCTCTGAATTGCCAACCCCATAAGAAAACCTCCTGACCTTCTAGCCAACAGGTATATATAACTTCACAACTTGATGTAATTTCAGATTTCTTCAAGATGTGTAGGATAGGCTTCCTGAGCACAGCCACACACGTCTTCACCACAAAATCCAGACAGAATTCAGGACCCAGGGAGGGGCTTACTCTAGAGTAATGAGCAGGGCTCACAGCCTGCATTCCAGTCACTTTGTGCCCTAACTCATTTATTTGTTAAAATAGACTCTGTAGCTTTATTAGTTTCCCTGGTGACTCTTCAGAGCAAAGGTACGTTGGTGCCTACAGCTATCCTGCCTGCTCACTCCTCATGTGAACTCCCCTCAGTGAGCAGCTCCAGGAGAACCCAGGAACAGGGCCAGGGCCTGAAAGGCTGCTGGTGCTTCATAGAGGATACAGCATAGGACAGCTGCACAGTTCCAAGAGACAATCGTGGCTTGCAGGATCAAAAAGGGATTCGGAGCAAGCCTCTTGCAAGGCATGAGAAGATGCAGTCACAGCCAAGCAAGCCAGCAGCTCTCAGTGGTAATCTTGTCAAACTAAGCTCCCTTTTCCCCCATGAGGAGACACATCTCACTTTCAGGTCCCATGTGTAAGCACAACACTCCAGGTCTGCCTACGTGATATTTTGACAAACTGACTGATGCAGCTTTTGAATCTGTTCAACATCTTTCATCTACGTTTGTGCATGCTGAATGCAGCCATCCTTCACACTGGAAAAAAAAAATCATCATTCATCTCCACTGTTTTGACAAATATTACATAGAACAAAGAAGGAGGAACTGTACTGGGAGTCTATGTCAGGTCCAATCTCCATCACCAGTTTAAATGTCCTCCACTAGGCCTTCTTTCAAAGAATACATCAGCGCTAACTACAACTAGTGGTAATTGTCATTATTATGTTGGTCACCATTCACAGCTGTAAGGGAGTGGCAGAAACAGGGAAAACAAATCAGCACCACACCACTGCACGGATTTGCTTTTCTAATTGCAGTTCTTGTTCCTCTAGTCTCAAAGCACACTTAAGGCAAACACATAGAGGATAGGAAAAAATATTACTCGAGTCACAGATGGATTAGATTCTGTATGAGGAACATACTAGGAATATTCAAATCACAAAAATGAATTACTGGAAAGGGGTATCACATAGGTCTATTAAATCAGGAATGGCATGTAGTAAATAGGTGATGTCTGTTACTGCTTTATCCTGAGTAGAAATTAAAGGTTATTGAAGGAAATAAGAAGGATGGACATATAAATAACGTAACGCACTGAGCAGCCTGGTCTAGTGGGAGGTGTCCCCACCCATGGCAGGGGGGTTGGAACCAGATGATTTTTAAGGTCCCTTCCAAACCAACTCTATGATGAAAAAAATAACAATCAGTAGGAATTCCATGAAATGACAGCTATGCAAAGCAGAAACCAACTGCAGGTTGCTACAAGATATAATGAAAGAGCAGCATAATGCTCAGGTTTGCTTGTTTTGAAATTTAGAACTAGAAAAGCTGACATAACCAGAAGCCACATGTTGGATTTTTTTCCCACGCTCAATTTAACCTGTTTGGGGACAGAAACATGGCACAGTTGAAGGATCACAGGACAGATTACAAACCTGCAGTGTCTACTGGTGCAAAAATTATCTATTAAAAGCAGGATGGCTTAGGTAAGTTCTTGTACTTGGGTCTTCAGTAACCTATCCAATATAACTTTTCATGGGAAAGATGAGAAGAAAAAAGCAAGGTTAGTAAAAATCCAACACCTCAAAAGGATGCACCTTTTTACAGCTTCTAGACCTCATCTTGCAAAACATTATAGTACTTGGGTCTTCTGTGCTTAATGGGTGGATAAGGGCCAAGACACTGTATTTCCAATTAAAAAAAGCAAACTTTCTGACTTGCATTAGCATTGTCATCTTCCTTGCAGCTGGTCATTCAAGAGCAGGCTTAAACAGCCAGGCAAAACCAAACTGAAGCCTGCACGTAGCCTGTCAAAAAAACATTCTGCCTACTCTGGTTGCCACACTACAATGTGACTTTCACTCCTATGTAATGACTCACATTTTTGTGCAACATTTCAGCATGCACTTCTTTTCTTGCCCTTTTCTGGCTAGCTGTACTGCAAGCCTTGTTTATTTCAAATGAACTGTTTTTACCTATTTTGGGTCCCCTCTCTTTGCTCTTTTATCTGCTACCAATGTTTTTCCCATTTCTTTGTGTAGCTGAGAACTAATCCCTTTGGGGGTGGTTTTATGAGGTCTATCAGACTTGCCCTTATGGTGTTGGTTGTTTTTTTTTTTAATCTTGCCTAACTATGTATTTGGTTTGGCAGTTTTATGCAGGGATTTGGTTTTAGTGTTTAATATATTTTAATTCAGCCCATAGATGCCTCACGATAGTCAACTTAGGGATGACAGTTAAATAGAGCTGGTACAATAAAGCATTTCAGTGATAAATGAATTAGCAGATCCAGACAAGAGGTAAACATCCACAGGCGTCATTATCTAATGCCTTTCATCTGAAAGGACCCTAAAGAACTTTGTTATGTGGGGTTTACTCATAAAAGGGAGATCATAAAGCAGATTAATATTCTAAAAGACCAAGCAAGCTATTTGTACTAGAGTTCATCACATACTTGTAATTTTTAAGAGGTTTTTGATGTCAGATGATTCGAGTTTGGCATCCTTGGGAGAAAGAGATTCTGCCTCAGTCTTTCCTGCTCTGTAGACTGACCTGGTCTCTTACTGCTGGGATCCTTCACTGATGAAAAATCTGCAAAATGGAAAAAATAAAATAAAAAAAAAAATCTGCTACAACTCAGCTTCAGGAACAGCCTGTCTCCAGTGACAGATCAAGTCCAGCTACCTGCAGTATGGAGGACAATTGCTGAAGACTTGCAGTGGCTCCAGCAGGCATGTAAGGTTTATCATTTTATCAGTGCTGGTGGTAACAACACAAAGGAGAAGTAAAGCCAAATTTCATTCCTTAGCAGGGCTGCCACACTCGTACTGCCTTCAGCAAAGGCTAGAAATGAGCATATTTTACAGTTGCTACTCAGCCAACTTCCATCTGAGAGCCAAATACAACTTACGGGTACAAGTCACCTCATTCTTATTATTGGTGTAGTAACTCACATAAAGTCCAGTCGTGTGGCAGAGGAGGAGTCAAAGCATATAATTTTCTCTTAATGCTTAAGCAAGGTATAGGTTCATCTAGGTAGGAGATTAGGCATCACTGACCTACATAGACTACAATCCCCATCACTATCTGTGACAAATGTGGTATAGAATGTCAGGCTGATCCTTTGGATTAACACTCACTACTTCCAGTGTCAATGGCAAGGAGTGACAGGAAATTCCAAAACAGTATCCAGAGTTATTAGCTTGGTAATAACAACTCATAAATGAATGAAATTAGTGAGCAGCATTCCATCAATTATGTGATTGTCATAGAGCTGTTCCAATGATTTTCAGCTGATCAAAACTCCTGAAAAATAATTTTATTTTCTACTTAGACAAGTATTGGCTAACAGAAATGGAAAATCTGTTTTAAGTATTTCAGTTTTAAGTATTTTCAAGGTTTTCCCTCCCTACCTAGTTCAAGTAGTGCCTGAAGAAAGTAGGAGACTTTGTTTAAGAAGAATTACAAATATTAAGATAGAAATTGTTTTTGAAAATTGTATTTTAAGGAAAAAAACCCATATACTATCTATTTGTAAAGAAATCTAAATAAAAACTTATTATCACCAGAATATTACATAAAATCATATTTTACATAATCTAACAGTCTCCATTAAATTAGTGCCATTTGCAGAAATACTTAAAAAATAATAACTCATCTTCCACTACTAAGGAAAATTATGAAGGAAGAATTCATTTTCAGAAGTATGGTAGCTAAGCCTATACTGACAGAAGTTACCAATAAGTAACACAGTACACTACAATGGAACTCCCATTACTAAAAAATGCTTGTAAAAATAATTTGGAAAATTAGCCACCATTACATTAGACAGGGAACACAAAAAAGCACCTCCTGCAACCATCTGGAAGTATAAAGGACGTATAAAAAGACTTTTCACCTCCTTTTTAAAGTCTCCTCTACAATTCACATACCTTCTCTCAGGCATTTTTTGGGCCTCTACCTCACCGTCATAAGGGCTTCAAATTGCAACCTCTTATGGGTTATTTTTTAATAATAGCAACTATTTACTCAATAAATCTGCTCCCAATACATATTCAAAACCCCCCTCTGCTGACATTCAAAATAAAAATTTAACACTATACAGTTACCATAGGAAAGAGAAAATATTTTTGTTGCTTTCACAACTAAAGGAACATAAGTTAATTCCATTACACCACATTAACCTACAAAACCTTGATTACTGGGGAGGACTAAAAGCTCAACTTGATTTTTCAGACAGCAGTGATATTTGCAATACTAATCAGAATACAGTAAGTTTACTGACAAACTGCCTGCATCTCTCAAATGATTCTGGAATTAATAGACGGTAAGAAATTTCATTCCATGTACTAACTTTCATGCATACCTAAGGGAGTCACACCACCCTGTCTCAGGTTCAATTAAATGCCTATAATTCTTAGTCTTAATAATCACTGCAGCATATAAGTACATCACAGAATTTTTTTAGAACACTTTAAAAGTCAAGCTTAACAGGGTAAGTTAGACCTAACATCTCTAACGTCATCATAAACAACACTGAACTCAATTATTAAAACCTCCCATTATCAGAAGTCATGTTATACATCCTCTCAGCATAATCTACATCATTATGAGTGTTTTAAAGCTCTGAACAGGTGATTTTAAGCAGAGGAACCAACTGAATCACTATGATCTGCATGTAAAACATAATGTGAAATCCCTTTACTCTGATTGCTATACACTTACATCTCAAACTTTAAAGTTTGCTATGCTGTTCATCAAGGAATACCTCAAGATTAGACCTAGATATATACCAAAAACTACTGCATTGGTGCCCACATGCTGTAGATTCAATTATTACTCATGATTGAACTCTAAAGATGACTTAAGAATTTTTTTTAAATTAGCTTGAGAAATCAGCACCCCATAAGAATATAAATATTAGACTGACAAAAGCAAATGCTTTATGACATTGGCTACCTGTGTAGAATTATAGTATCTGAGCATTTAATGAAAATCTTCACAGTTCTTGAGATAATCAAATGGTTACTACTATTAGTCAGAAAATGAGAAATACATGCTGTTTATGGTGAAAAGCTCAGTAAAAGAACCAGTCCTCTACAGCTACATTCAGTTGCCCAGCAACAGGACTTCACCTCTCTTTGTGCTCTTCATTCATTTCTGAAACAAGTAATACAGAGCTTATTCAGGCAACTTTCCCTCATTCACAGGCCCTGGTACAGGCAGTGAATGGGAGAGAATTCCAAGGAGTCAAAAAAGAGTTACTAAAAACTGGATCACAATATGCATGCGCTAACACATTCAAAAAACTGAACTGATACGGTAAAACAATTGCAGGTAACACTGACCTTTTTTAACTTCTGATAGTTTCTACCTACATTTAACTAACTGCTATTAAAGTTGTCACATCTGATCACTCACTACAGAGGATGAAGATATTTTGACATCTGATAGCTATTTATGAATCAAGGGGAATTCAGGACCTCATAACCATTACTCCAACCCCAAGGCCTGGCAAAAAGTATCACTGGAAAAGCAGCAGGCAGCCTTGACATCTCTCTGCCTCCTATCTCCTTCCAAGTACTCCTGCATCTCACATCCAGAGTCCCAGATTCTACCCTTCAGGCTGGCCTGTTCCTCAGTGCGTACTCATTCCCATTTCACCTAAAATCTGAGCTCTTTCTCTGATCTTTAGGATGCAGTTACCACTTAGCATGTAATTAATCACATATTAAATCTCTACATCAAATTGGTAAAACCATGTGTATGAATAATGGATGTTCATCATGTAAAATTATATATTGTTCAACAGCTTACAATTTCTAGGGAGCAAGTAGAAATAATGCTAACAATTCAGATGCTGCTATTATTTGCACCAACAATTTACTAAGAAAATTTTAATAGCTTGTCATTCTAAAACTACTGGTAGCATTAGAAAAAACACAGACTGAGAAACAAGAGTGTCTTCAGTATTAAAAGATTTCAAATTTCTGTCCTAGAGATTAAAAATGTAAAGGCCACAAGAAAACTAAAAATAACAGCTGCCCAACAATGGACAAATTTTAAATCTTTTATGTCTTACAATTGTTAGACTGGGGATACATTTGCAACAAAACTGTGTAATACAGAACAGAAAATCTCATGCTCCAAATCTATCTCAAAAAATATCTCAAGTGAAATAATAAGATGTCCAGCAACACAATAAGAAATTTCATCTTGAGTACACACATCAAAAATATGTTTCTAGTTTAGTTTCAGCTACTAAAAATGGGGAAATTGTAGGAAAGAAATATTGAAAGCGCATGAGCAGCAATAATGAGAGTATTTCCTTCAAAACAAAACAGCTTAATAGGTGAAAAATGAGGACAGAAAACTTACTCCTTTGGCTAGTATGTGATTCATGCCTATTCACAACAGATTTGAAGAGTCACCCATTAGTAATAAGAATATTCAAAGGTTACTATGAAAATGCTGTGTTCTAATTTAAAATAGTATCACATATTATGATATGTCTGATCTATTTGCACATTTGTCAAGTTCCACGTGAATTTTTATATTTTATGAAGTCAACTGAAAGTAAAGTATGAAACACTAGGACACTATACAATGTCCCAGGATAGAATCATAGAATGGTTTGGGTTGGAAGGGACCTTCAGCATCATCTAGTTCCAACCCCCCTACCATGAGTAGGGACACCTCTCACTAGACCATGTAAAATACACTTTAGCTCCTCATTGAGTTACTTTTCTGTGGAACAGAAATTTTTGATGGCTTTTTTTTCAACAGCTTTACTTACTTTGGGTACACATAACAGATCCTTTCTTTTATAACATATATATCACAGAACTGTAGAATAGTTTTGGTTGGAAGGGACCATTAAAGATCATCTATCCCAATCTCCCTGCAATAAGCAGGATCTTCAACTAGATCTGGTTGCTCAGAGCCCTGTCCAACCTGGCCCTGAATGCTTCCTGGGGCAGTGCATCTGTGGACAACTTATTGCAGTGTCACTTTTACTCTCATTGTAAAAAATTTATTCCTTAAATGTAGTCTCAGACTATCCTCTTTCAACTTAAAGTCATCACTCTTTATCCTATTGCTCAAAAATTCATCCTCATCTCTTCTATAGGTGCCCTTTTAAGTACTGCAAGGCCACAAGGTCTTCTCCAAGATGACCAAGCCCAACTCTCTCAGCCTGCCCTCACAGAAGAAGTGTTCCAGCTGTCTGATCATTTTAGTGCCCCTCCTTTGCACCCGCTCCAACAGGTCCATGACTTTCCTAAAACAGATGTGTAAATATATACATATATACACACATATACATGCAATTTCATTACATGATGCTTTCTAGTCACATGAACAAGCTGAAGCCCTTTAAGTCTTACAAACAAGTTTTGATTACAGTCACAATTATGCAGCAAAGCTGAAGAAGGACACATTAAAATAAAAATGAGGCATGTATAAAATATTACATACATACTGAAGCAAAATTATACATATTTACCTCAAATGCTAGTTTAGGGTCAGGGTTTTAAGGAAGGCATCTCCCTCTCCCACCTCAGGCATAAGGTGGCTCATTTTAGTTAGCAGCAGCTCAGGAGCTTTGGAATGGAGAAGTAACCTACACCTGTAATTACTGGCACCCACTGCCAGCCATTAAATACAGTCATGTCCCTGGCCAATATAATCATGAACAAATCTCTTTCCTTAACTTGGAGGGAACTGGAAACAAAGCTGGCTGAGGCAGGACAATTTTGACACATATACAGTGACCACAGAGACTAGAACAGTTACCACAATTAACCCAATGAAACTCCAGCTTCAGTTAGGGCCTTTAATAATACATAATAACATTGTATCAAAGCCCAATTTGAATCTGTTTGATCAGCAGAATGACTTTATGGCAGCCATAAGGCATAATAACAAGGCATAACTGGCTGCCTAAGTAGTATATATTAAAATTACAATATTCTAATCTAATTTGTTAACCTCCTAGCTGGAATAGTTTCTTCTGGAAAAAGTATTTAGAGCAGAACAAATTTTACCCTTATTCTAAATTTGCAGCACAGCTACAAAAGACTTCTGATTTCCCTCAAAAAAGAACCACACAGATAAATTCCAATCATATTACTCAATAAACAAGTCTTGGTTTACATTTTTTAACTTGCCTTTCTGTAACTTTTATAACTTGAATATTATATTGCTAATATGTATCCAAGACAGCATATGACAGACTTTCCTCACAAGTAGAGTGCAGAGTCTGGATTCCCTAATTAGTAAAAGACTACTAAATCTGAAGAAACTTGAGGCTATTATTCTCAAAGTGGTAAGAATGCTGGAAATGTAACAAAATTCAAATGAGATGTGCAAATATTTGATTATATTCCATGGGAAAGCAGCATTTCAAACTTGAGCATCTATGATCAATGGGGCTCCTTAAGGGCAAAAGTGTAATTGCTAGAAAATATATGTGAGAAAGTATTTATCTTATGCAATGATAAATGGAACTTATGCTAATGGCACGCTTTGTACAGTAAAGCAATCTGTGCCTGCAATTGTACCTTTAAATGTTTTTCCATTTCATATACTTTATTTAGTATTGTCCTCATTTAGGTAATAAATTATATGCCTTAACTTAATATATTACCAGAATGAGAAATAACATACTTTCTTCGCCACTTAGTCCTCTGCATACACCTCATTTCAAAGAACCACATTTTGAGCATCCATTCCTTATAATAGCAGAGCATCAGAAACCACTTCATTGTATCCCCAAACCAGACTTCTGGAGCATCTTCAAAAATAACATCATAGCTCAAGAAAGGTCCTCATTAAGGGTAGCTAAAAATTGCAAACAATTTCTTGGTCTTAGTATTTTGTAACTGAATAATCAAGCCTGAGTCTCTTTCCTACCTTTTTTTCCAATTACATAATCCTCTGCCATGTCTCTACCTGAAGAATGACCTTGGCTTTTTCCCTTTGATGGAACTGGATTTTCTGTGAAACTCAACTCCCCCTATCTCTTTTCAGACTAAAGGTTTCAGAGTTGTGTGGAAGAACCTTCTGTCTTTATTTTTTCCATCTTACTTGGATGATGGCTTTCTTCTCGAATAGGCCAAAACACTCCTTTTCTCAGCTTTTCTGCCACCTCTCGAAGCTCCTTACATTTTGCTCCCTCTCCAGGACTACTCATGCTAGTAGTCCTTCAAGAGGTCACCACAGAGTCACAAAACAACCTTCAGTTGTCTTCTGCTGCTAGCCATTATCCTCCCTGGAAATTACACCTGTGGAACTGACTGCTGCCTTCTGATTGACAGTGAATGTCAGATCCCACACGCATTTGCTCAGCTCACCAAAGCCAGTGTCATTCTCAGCTTGGACAACATCTGTGAGACTGGCTCTATTACAGCCATACCTGACTTTCCTGCATGCATACAGGTACATGTACACATTCATCCTAGGTAGCAATGATCTGCTGCTGCAAATTTCATGGTTCTGCCTTGTCTTTCCTTGATGAAACAGTTACTGTATTCTCATTTTACACTCAGATGAGACAACTCAGTAATTAGGATACTGCTGCCTTGTGATACAATTTCCTCCAGAAATAAGATAGCTCACTACTACATTTAGTCTTTTATTACTTTGTTTTAAACAGGGCTACAGGTTTCTACATCTTACAATAGAATTATGCTCTGCAACATCTAAAAATTCCTTCCAAGGGATATGACTTATGCCATATAAGCAACAGCTTCTCTTCAGCATAGTGACAATTTTCATTCCCAAATTCTGACACTCTTGTGAAGTTACCCTCAAATCCAATAGCTTTGACCGAATTTTAATTATCTCTGCCTGTAATTCCTCATGAGGATTTTGACTGTGCTTCCCAATTACTTGGCTACTTGGAATATCATCTGGATTCATCCCCAGAAAAACATGCCCTCCTCCAGCACACCATTTTAGCCAACCTTGAACAGCTTCTCTCCATAATTTTGCATATTTAGCACTTTGTGCCTCACTTCAAGAGTTTCTCAGGTTTTGATGCTGCTCCACCAGTTTAGGTGCAAAGAATTTCACCCAGATGTACAAGCAAATTCACAGAATCACAGGTAGATGTTGGAAGGAACCTCTGGAAGGTTCAAACTCCCAGCTCAAGCAAGGGATAATGAGTCACTCACCCAAGACTGCACTCAGAAGATCTTAGAATATTTCCAAGGACTGAGACCCTACAACCTCTCTAGGAAACCTGAACCAAGTGAAAAGAATTTCCAGATCTTCACAGGGAACCTCCTGCAATTTAGTTTCTGTTACTGGGAATTACTGAAAAGATCCTGGTTTCACCTCCTTAGTACACTCCCTTCTGATTTTATGTAATTAAAATATACATTATTAAGACAGTCCTATTCAGGCTGAACAGTCTGAGCAGTCTCAGTGTTTCCTCAAACCAGGAAAATGCGGTGCTCCAGTAAATCATACTTGTCACCCTTCACTGAACTCTCTATTCTGTTCGTGTCTCTGTTATACTGTGGAGGCCCCAAAACTGGACAAAGTTCTCCAGAATTCGCCACAATGCTGTGTGGTGTGTGGAGGGGAAGGGTGATCTCCCTCAGTCTGCCTACAATACTTTTCCTAATGCAGCTGAGCACACCATTTGCACTTTTTGCCACAATGCCACACTAGTCTGGCATCCACTGGAACCCTTTGGACTCTTCCTGTGAAGATGTTGTCTAGCTGGGTGCTCCCCAGCATGTCTCAGTGCATGAGGATTTTCCTCCTCAGGTACAGGACTTTGCACTTCTAATTGAAGTTCATTATAGGCTCCTGTTCACGAGGTGCAAAATTCTTCTTGACGGCATCCTTTTAGGAGCAGAATAAATTCACTGTACTTTGCAGTTTTGTTACATTCTGATCAGGTTAAAAACAGATCTTCTTCTTTAGTAAAGTCATCTAAGTATATTTCATTTCCTTCAAATGCCAAAAATGAGGAATATATGCAGATACTATTCTCCAATATACCAATGTATCAAACAATTCCAAAACTGGAACACCACAATTCTATTTTGAAAACTTTAAACCAACAGTTGTTTTTGTTTACTCCATTCAACCTAATTTTCATTATTTCCTGCAACATCTTTATGATGTATTATTGCTTTCAATAAGTTCCTAATACAAAGAGTTCACTCATGATCATCAAAGATTGTCATCAGAGCAGAGATGCCTTTTGTCTGTCCTACTATATTCTAGCTACACTTGACAAGCAATTACTTGGTGCTCTATATTAAATTATACAGTAAAATGTTTATGGTTTTTAATGAGTATCTTATCTATATGGACTATCTGTAATTTGATTAATTCCTCTGGGGATTGTTTAAAATAAGGTCTTAATGATCATTATGCCTCGGAAATACTATCATAAAACCTGATTTCTCTACTTTCAGATGCTCAGTATGTAGGTATGTGTACACAAGACCTTCAGAATCACATACTGAGTTGTGACCTTCCTTACTCAGAAGTTACTCCTACTTCTTTTGACAACTGATACCTAAACTTGGAATCTGACCTATTCACTACACCTATATGTCCTTATCATTAAATTTTCATTAAAGAAAATGCAACCTTTTTCCTTGAACACTCAAATTATCAGGGAAGAAAACTGCTTCCATTTAAAGCAATAGTGTACCTTCACCCTAATTCAAAAGACAAGTGATGCTCCTTGGATGTATCATTACCCTGAAATATGTATGTTGTTGTCTTTCAACAATTTAACATGAATAAAAGCTTAGCTTTTAATTTCTGACAAAGGTGAACTTAATTCCACTTCAAAATTTTTTTAGTATAATTATCTAACAAGATGACTATAGCTACCTGTTATGATACAGTAAAATCTTGGCCTTGATGACCAGCTTACAAATATCATTAGTTACTGTTTAAAAGCTGACAATGTTGCTTTCATATCATATATTATCTTCTTACCTAGCCTTGAGTTATGGTTTTCCAGATGCTTATTAAAAAAACCCAAGGAAAACTGTGAATTAAAATTTTTCTGAGTAGATGGCCTGTCCTTTCCAGGAAACACATTGTGTAGCAGATAAATCAATGCATCATTAATCAACTCACATTACTCAACTTCAGCGACAGCAATACTGGAAGGTTTGCTTCAAAGCCACACGACAGCTTAAGAACAAGTATAATCGAGTACCTTAGTAATAGGAGAGTGTACTGAGCAGACAAACTTCCATGAGCTTGAAGAGCTCACAGAGAGGCTGGGATTCTAAGGCAATTGAGAAAGACAGACAGGGTCAAATATTTGTGGGAGCAGAAGCAAAGAAACAATAGAAGACACTGTGAAAATGGTCACACTTAGAGTGAACAAGCTATGTAGAAGGTGTACTGGTACAGTTTAGACCTTGGGCTTTGCAAACTGATACAGGACACAGAAATGAGAAGCAGCAAGACTGCTATTAGACACTTGAGGAAAGAATAATTAATTCTTCCAACTGCAAGAAAATAAGCTAAATTTAATTTCTTTGCTAATTCTCTTAAATGAAGGCTATGCAAATCACTTCTTGCACGCCACAGAGCATACTAAAGCTTCATTAAAAGCTTAAGCAATTGGCAGGAAAAACACTAATAAAGATGCTTAAAATGCATCTGGGCTTATTTATAACTCCTTTTAAGAAATTCAAGCACTCAAGACCCAAGTACAGGGTAAACAGTTCAAGAAACCTGGGTATGTAGCTCAGTTGGGAGAGCATCAGACTCCTAATCTGAGGGTCAAGGATTCAAGTCCCTTGCCAGGTATAAGACTTGTTAGAATTGGGTTTATGGTTGGATTTAATGATCTGAAAGGTCCTTTCCAATCTAGTTGATTATGATCTAAGTTAAAACAAGAAACCAGAATGAAATCCTAATGAGTTTGTCCTTTCTGAAAACAAGTAGTCAGAAAAGCCTGGGAATACTACTCCCAATACAAACTTAACAGAGACCACCAGTCAGTTGCAGGACCTAATCTGTAAGTCACTACCCACAGAGGCACTAATTCTGCTTCTCTGTGCAGTACCATTTTCTGCTAGCCATAATAGTTTAAGGACAAAGTAAGGGTATGAGTTGTAGACAGATTTAGCACTGCTAGCTAACAGCTAGCAGCACTGTGAAAACTAGCAAAACACCAGCCTCTCTTCAAAACCTTCTATGCCCAAATGCCTGTCTTTCGCAATTACACTAGCTCGCTTTAGCAAAAAGACAGTATCTCTGCCAGCAAACCTTGTCCTGTCTTCTGTATGCACTGAGAGAAAAACCAGAAAGGATATCTGCAGTACCACTCTAGTTTACATCAGTGTATATCTTGGACCACTGAGGCTTCTATAGCCAAAAGGCATCATTATGGTATTTATCTCAAGATTTCTTAAGTGTTCATCAGTAACAACTGTTCCAGTCATGTCTGAAGGCAAAGGCTGATGCAAGGCACCCACACTGTAAAACTCACAGGAATCATAATAAGGTATTTAAAGATATCTAATCCAGGTTACAATTAAAATAGACAAAGCTGAGGCTACTTTTAGAAAGAAAGCTTTCTATATTGTTTCTGTATTCTTGTGACATCACAAATAAAAAAACTCTAATGAGTTAATTAATCATTAGTTTAAAATTGATTTCCTACGCAAGCAATAGACTTCTGGAAAGAATCTACTCTGCGTGAATTGCTCAGAACTTTCACACACAAGCTCAGAGTGGTGGACAAAATAAAGAATAACTTTCTTTTTAAAACAAGAAAAGCTATTTCTAACTTCCTTCCACTCTTAAATAAAACAAAAGCAGAAACTGTGCCAAGACCTTCACAACTAATGTAGTATGATAAGCAACACTGAATAATTTTGAATTCCTTGAAAAGCTGTAAGTAAAAACAATGCATTTGATAGTCCAGCTGATATAGGGTTATAGTCTGTGTCTGCTTCTAAATCCAGTGCTAGATAAAACAGGGTGGGTTTTACAGCTGGAGTCATGCACTTAAGACACTGAAATAAAAATGAGTAATTTACTTTATGTTTACAGCAAAGCACACTATGCCTACTCAACAAAGTATTCAGCACCATTACCTAATTCACTGCATCAGAATTTGCATATTCTTGCACTACTTCTTAATGCTTCAGTCCAGCAATTAGCATACTGAATCAAATACATCAAAGATATGTTAGCACTGTGAAAACATTACTTTAAACACTGATAATTCAAGAAACATTATGTACCATAGAATTAATACACTAGACACAACAGAACTCATTAAAAGAAACACCTACAGCAGCACCATCCAATCAATGTGATTTGCAGACATCTTGTAAATCTTTCACTGGAAGATCCCTGTAAGGCTATTAAAAGACACTGAGGATAAGTTTGTGCTTTTTTCTAATCATCTTTCACAGATCCCCTTGAAAATCTCTCCCTAGAAGATGGACCAGAAGCTGAAAGCCAACCTGATCTAGTGGGAGGTGTCCCTGCCCATGGCAGGGGGGTTGGGACTAGATGTTCTTTAACTCCCTTTCAACCCAAACTATCCTATGATTCTATGATTCTAAGTAATATTAAAAAAAAATAAAATCAGACAATCAGACTGGCAGGCTTTAAAGCCTACTCATCACAGTGAGTGGAATTTTGACCTTGCTGAAGGGACAAGATATTTTTAATTTAATCCTTAGTTTACTACAGAATTATTTCTGTCATGAAAAGAATGCAATCAATTACTTTTCTAACACTTTATCTCAGTGCAGCAAAGGAAAATCTAGGTCAAAATTAAAGACTAGTAATTTTCACACTCCAATTTCTACGCAGCACTGTCTTTACACACAAGGGGAAGGTATTTCAGGCTACCATATCTCTGTGCAATGGCAGCTGATTCATATATTGAAGTACAAAGGTATAGCTTTCTGCCTTCTACACCTTCTGACGGACTTACAAAACAATCCCTCTGAATTCCAGCCTCCATCACTTCACTCTCCCAGACCAAGCCAAACTAAACCACTATTTACCCTCACAGAGACACCTCCTGCTGGACATATTTCCCCTTTCTTCTGCAAAGTGACTTCTCCCCACTTACATTTTAATTTTCAGAATCCCAAGCCTTAAGTTAATGAGACTGAGTACCATAAATTTAATGCAAATTTGATAAGTAGATCTATCACAAAAGGCAGTATTTTCACTTCATGACATGGAATAAATGCAATAGGCTTGTTTCAACTCATTACAGCTTCCTCAGAAACAACAACAAAAAATTAACTGGGTAATGACAACAATACGACAGCCACTTGCAAACCCCAAAAATAAACCTCAAGCATGGCTCAAAGTACAAAGAATTTCGTTTTCATTTATTGTCTAATATGATGAGTCATGCAGGTACACCACTGTAATATGTGTGTCAGTCCTGAGGATTCTTCATTCTTATTTATTCTATGCTACAGTTGGCTATTAACAGTCAAAAAAGTACACCAAAGAAGGTGAGTGATGCCCTTCAACAATAATAAAAACATCACAAAAATCACTAGCAGCCACCTTCATTACCCAATTAAAAATAGTCTTACATTCTTGCCAAAGCACAGCTACTGTTGCATTACCTCTTTCAGATTTTCTCCCTAACCCTAAAAATGAAATGTATTGCTCTGCCCATAGAACAGTGCTGATTGTACCCCAAATGGAAAGTATTTAGTTTCTGTATTTCCACTTCTTCCACTCTGTTCATTACAGCACTTCACAATTTACAATTGAATGCATATTACTTTTAAAGCAGCAATGCACATCAGAAAAGCAAACGACTTGTCACATTAACATTATCTCAGAGAAAAATACGTAGAGGTATAAATCACCATTTCTGCAAACAAGACAACACAATACGACTATAGAATTAGTCAGTGAAACATGCAGGCTCTTAAAAGGTTTAATTCAATCACATCCCTTTGGGATCATTGTGTACAATAAATGCAGCTTTAATCAGACACACAGAGCATGATATGCTTCCAAAATTTGCATTTTCTAGTGTGTAACGTGGTACACAGATGAGACAAAGTCATTGTAGCCTTCTTTTTTAATATGAGAATAGGAAAACAAAGCATTTACTGCTTATGCAAATATTATCAATAAACAGTGCCATTAAATGTTCTCTTTCTTTTAAAGGATCTATCAACAGACAGAAGAAAAGATGTTTTACAAAGGAAAACTCTTGTTGTCCATTGAATTATACTCCTTTAGCAACTTAAAAATCACGTATCACAGTTTCCTTCCTACCAAAACCATTAAGATTCCCCTATAAAAGGATAACGTTCAGTAAGCCTGGTAAAAAGTGTTGTGAAACCTTGTAAGGATGAACTTTCATCTACAGTAATGCTCAAAAACACATTCCAGCAGGAAAATCTGACAGCAGCCAAATACCCGTCACAGAAAGCTAGTTCCGTTAAAGCCACTTATTTCTTCAGTATAACACATTTTTGACCCCACTACACCAGTCTTCTAGTGTCATTCAGTGAAATGAATTAGTAGTCTCTATTCTGGCCAGTCACATATCTTCTGTTTCTATAATCTTCCTAGTATCAGAAGTGTTTGTTAACGACAAGCTTGACTCCAATCATTTTTAGTGTCCAACTGAAATAAATAAATTCAACAAGGGCATTTTCATTCCATTTCAGAACTGTTTCATACCAATCACTCTTAGGTGCAAGGACACACCAACAGCACAGTTAAATCTACTCAGCAACAATGCTGTGACCCAGACAGTGAATCTAATGGTAAACTCAGCAAATAGAGTAAAACTATCCAAAAAAAACAAAGGGCAGCATGCACATCAGTATCATCTCCATACTTAAACCTGGCATATACTTAAACCACATTCTGCAACAAGACTTCACATATCCATAAGCAACATTCCTTCATTGTTTCCAAGACACATCATGCAAAAAGAAAACTAAGTGTTCAGGTGCCCAGAAAAATCAGAGAAGAAAATATGAAGGAAAGAAAAGGTATCATTGTATCATACATTTCAAAAATATATCACTATTTGCAATTGAAAATTTCTCAAAACAGAATCCTGTATTCAAACAGCATTATTCCTATTGGGAAAAAAAATCTATACAATTCATCCACATAGTTGCATATAGACAAAGCTCACAGAAATTATTTAGGCCTAATTTTTTTTTCATATAAAGAAGCTTGCTAAAGTTATTAAAAACCACACACCACTAAATCTTTCTGGCAGCTTAACTTGAAAGGGCATCATATTAGAGTCAGCACAATTCCAGTATATACAATGTTATTCCACCCACAAACCTAAGAGGAAAGCTTTAATTTGCACAGACACTTTTCAAAGAGGACATCCAAACACTGCCTAAATGAAATGCAGAAACAAACTTAGTTCTCCCATCTGCCAAGACACTTTGTACCAAACGTTAGCTGCACTTTCCATAAAGTATTATGCAGAGAGATAGGTGCCAGGAAGATGGTAAAGCACAGCTGAAATACCAGCTTTTACCAACAGACTTATCTTTTTCAGAAAAAATAATTGGAAAACTTGTTGTGCTGCAATGGTCAGGACATGTCACTGTGAGGCTTCTTTAACATTTTTCTGAGAAATACTACTTGCCCATTTTTTTAACAAAATTAGATTTTCCATAAGTGACCACTAACTTCCTGCCACTAGCCATTCCATTTTGCAGCTTCTGAAAAACTGGCAGACTTCAACCTAGCTCCTCACACTCTCCTGTCTTTCTATCAGCCTTCCAAACTGGCAGAAGTAGTCACTCATCACAACTTTTAACTCCCTTAATACACATTTATTGAATCTGACTAGAATTTGGGAGGTGCTGGAGAACAAAGGAGAAAATAGATCAAACCAAAACCAGACCCATTTTCAGAGAACCTCTCCAACAACAGCCCCACATGCTTGAATTTTCTAGGAAGACTCCAGTAGACACTAATCACATCTGGCTAGTTATAAGCCTCCTTCATACTGTCTTGTTAAATTTCAAGCAGAAATTCAACCGAAAAGATAAAAAGAAGACTACTATAGTTTCCTTTAAAACATAACACACATTTTGCTTACCTCGCTGTTGTGGCCCCTCAAATTGAAGTTGATTCTCTGAGGGGTGTTCCGGTCCCTCCTGCAATGGCTGGAAGTAAAAGTCACGCCTACAACTCCTCTGCCATTGCCTGTTGCCAACCAGCCTTCCTCATAGTACCGCCTCCTGCACACTGGTTTCTCCTTCTCACTTTTGGGGACTCTCCCTTTCCAGGAGAGGCAGAGGATGTTGGAATCGCTGCAAAGAACAGGCCCATGTTCCACTGCTGCATACATGCTTTATATATATTTTATTTTATTTTTTGACATAAGAAAGTAATATGTCTAGTGCACAAAATTTAAATCAACTTTTTTTTTTTTATTGATAAGACTGACCTAGGATAAATCATTGAAAGGGAGGAGAATGGGGTCAGTGTTTATAAATATCCACCAAATGCATAGTGAAAAATTTCTCTATAAAAGATGATGGCAGTTGGCTAAGAAAAAGTAACACTTAAAAAAAATTCAGTTTTGTTTTTGAGTCGGTAGAGTGAGGGTACACTTATCCTTTGGAGAAACAGCTACTTCATAAGAGGCGATCAAGAAACGGTTAAGTCATCTTTTTGCTCAACTTGATATAATCTTTATACAGCCTGAGATTCCAGTTTAGTGTAATGCAATTCCAGAGAGAAAGAGTTGCAAATGTGTAGGTTTCAAGTAACTTAAGGCTTTTAAGATTTCCTCCAGTCAGATTTTCTTCAGAAGTTCAGTTGCAGAAATTTAAACACACGCACATACATACATATGTATATATATGACATTCATCTTTTCCATCTGATGTATTTCTGCTGCTAAAGCTGAAAGAGATTGCATAAAGGGAAAAAAAGGCACACAAACAGTGCGAAACAGACCCAAACTTGTACAGGCACTGGTGTGCCAGGCCAGCTGGGAAATCCCTCCTGGTACTGAACCACTTGTTGGACTCAAAAGTTTTTGCAGTCCAAAGCCAATCCAATTTTCATTGCAGCACTTTTTTTTTCACCAGAGACCCAAGAGAGCCTGAACTGTTTATCATGCTATCTTGCCTGCTTTCCCACTCTTTGCTGCCATACAGGCATGAAAAAGAAAACCCCTCTTCATTTATAGCAGAATCAAAAATGCTCTAAAGCTTTTGGCTTTCAAAGCAGACAAGTTTGCCTCAGGTGAACCATCAAGTTCTCTCTCCTCCAAAACAGGCTAAAATGTCAAGCTGATTTTCCTTTTCCCTTTTTTCTGCTACAAGGATTCACAGACTTTTCATCCTACCATAAAAAACAAATGCCAGAGTTAGAGCACTTTCAAAATCTTCTAAAATTCAAGGAAGGAAGAAATATAATCATCTAAAAAAGAAAGAGAATCAGCATTAAAAATCTGACTTCCTGGGTTCACTATGTCTCTAGGTACTTTTCTTGCTTCTTTGATAGGATCTTTCCTTCTTGATGCTTGTCTACAGCACAGATTCATAGTTCCAGACACAACATTTGCAGCTGTACAAGAAGGAAACATATGAAGTAATCCAACTCTTTTATTTGAGTAACATTTTTGAGTTCAATTAATTAGTTATTAAGTGAAAAGAGGAAAAAGGGGAGGGAGAAAGAATACGCAAGTTTGATGACCTGGTTAACTCAAGGATGACAAGGTTTGCTCAGTTCACCTCCCAGACTTGTCCCATACTTCCTCAACTTAGTTATTTCCAGTCATCATTACTCAACATATGGTCATGACTTATTAGTCCATTTACAATCTATTGAGCCCAAAGCAAAAAGTGCCAAAGATCACACATTATTCCGTTGCGATCACAAAATTGGTTTCCTCTACCCCCTGTATTCTTCCGTCTCCCTCACAGCTATTGATTTAGATTGTGGAGGTATTTATTAGGTTTCTTCTGTGCAGAGAGTTTTTTTTCTTCCTCTTTTTGCAAACTCTTTTCACCCGTGAAGACCATGTGGAAAGTTGAACATTACTTGCCGATGCCTTTCCATGGTTTACTGACTCCTGTGCTGTAAAGGTGCACCATCTGCTTCTTAGATTACTTTTCATCAATTGCAAAGCTCTCAGGAATATGCAAGAGTAAGTCTATGTGATGACAAAAACATGTTTTCAAGTACATGCAGTGTACACACCAGGTCACTCAATCTGGTACTCAGAGCTGCATCTCCCTTTCCAGTTTAGCTTTAAGTTTGTTAATTCTGTAAGACGTCTGTCATTCGAAGCTCAAAATCCATGGATTCTTCCAACTCTGCAAGATAAAGCACACATTTAAAAAAAATTAATAAAATAAGTCACAAAATTACTTTAAAATATAGGGACTATTCATAAAATACCTCAACTCCTCAAGTTTAGAGTGAGGGTAGGAAAAGAAGGTCTCAGCAATGGAGCAGACATTAAGTTAGACTATGAAGCACAAAAACAGAACCACAGGATAGCTGAGATGTTAAGGGACCTCTGGACACTATCTCATTCAACCAAACTACTGAAACAGGGTCACCCAAAACAGCTACACAGCATTGTATATGGGGGATTCTGAATAACTCCAAGGATGGAGAGTCCACAACCTCTCTGGGCAGCCTGTGCCACTGCTTGGTCATCCTCACAGTAAAAACATGTTTTCCAATGGTTAGTGTGAACATCCTGTGTATTAGGTGCCTGCTATCTCTGGTCTTGTCACTAGGCACCATGGTAAAGAGTCTGGCCCCATCATCCTCATTCCCTCCAGTTAAGTGTTCATACACATTGAAAAGATCTCCCTGAGCCTTTTCTTCTGTAGGCTGAAGAGTCACAGTTCTCTCACACTATCCTCTTCCAAAGATTCTCCAAATCATGAGAGAAATTACAGTGCTAACCTGAAGTCGCTGAGGAAACCAAAAAGGATTCCTCCAGAGCTTAAATTACTGCTTTAAAGTGATCTATGCTACTTCAAAAGTAAGGCTTAGAAGTTTGAATCAATATAGATGAATTTTAAAGACTATCGAAATCTTATATAAGTTTCCACTTGAAAAAGGCCAGGGGAAATTACCTGAATTCTATCATATAGAGTGTAAGTACAGTAGAAGATATAAAGCAAAAGGCTGCTGAAGCAGACACATAAGCACAACTATTTTTTCCTTGTCCGAGTAACAAGGGAAAAGATTAGGAAAGCTAAAGCGGAGGTGGAATTAAAGCTGGCCAGAGACATAAAGGGTAATAAGAAAAACTTTTACAAATATGTCAATGAAAAGAGGAAGACTAGGGAAGATAAGAGCCCTTTCCAAAAAGACACCGGAGAGCTGGTCACAGGGGATTTGGAGAAGGCTGAGGTACTCAATAACTTCTTTGCCTCAGTCTTCACTGGTACGGCCTCTGATTCCACAACTCAAGTCTCGAAAAATGAGGCTGTATACCAGGGGAAGCAGGATCCACCCACTGTGCGTGAAGAGCAGGTTTGTGAACACCTGAGAAACTTGGAGGTGCACAAGTCTATGGGAGCCAATGAGATCCACCTACGGGTCCTTAGAGAACTGGCNCACAGAGGTGATTGGAGGCAACCTCAAGAGAGGTTGTCCCACTGCCCTCTCTGGAGGTGTTCAAGACCAGCCAGGACAAGGCGCTGAGCAGCCTGATCTAGTGGGAGGTGTCCCTGCCTATGGCAGGGGGGTTGGAACTCGATGATCTTTAAGGTCCCTTTCAACCCAAACTATTCTATGATTCTATGATCTATACTGTTACTGCTAAACAGAGCTTATTTAAATGAATAATTGCACTGCAATTCATCAGAGCTGTAAAAATGGTCTTATACACAGTACAGTACTAACCTAATATTATGAGTAAGTAACCATTTTTTTCAGACCAGCATAAATGTACGAACAGATTCGTAAAAAAAAAAAAAGTCAAGGAAGCAAATTTATAGATATAAAGGTAAGGCTATAAAGTAATTTACCACACTATTGAACTTGTACATTTATCAGGAACATTTCCCAGGAGGTTTGGTGAGTCAATACCAGAACTTTTCAGCATTACAACCTAACAAAGTTTTTAAAATGACCACTATGAAATTTTTTTTAGCATAGCATGATGAGGATATGAGAAATAGGAGCTATACTTTCCAGATTTATGATGCTTCTCAATTACAATGCAAAGAAAGTTCCAATAAAGGAAAATTCAAAAAAATTTTCATAACACAATAGTTTGAAGAAGAGTTTCTGCACTTCATCCTATGAAAGATCAACACTATTGTTTTCATACACACTAGTGTTTTCCCAACAAACATCTGCATTCAAGAGTTGACATTTTATATTAACATCATGCATATTATGATGCAGGTCTTTGCTGTTTTACAGAAAAACAAAACCATCCTGGTTTACTGAAAAAATACTCTGAAACATGTTAGAATAGCATGAGTTAAAAATGAAACAGAATTGTTTGAACTGTGCTAATACCATGACTTACAGATAGATTTTTAAATATAGACAACTATAGATGCAGTGGCTTTGCACAAAATGTCCTTTCTCACAGCACGTAAAATTAACAAGTTCGAGAAAAGGATTCCTCTGTTTTAGCCAATAACCCTCTCCTCACCTGAATCTCATTTATTGTAACTTACAAGACCAGATAAATTAAATGTTTCTTAAAAGATCATAACTGCATTAGGAATGTTGTGCAGGAAGGGATAAAAATATCTAAAATAACTACATAAAGAATAAAGTCAGTCATTATTCAAATAACTTCCTATCAATACAATGTACTCTACAAGAATATTTTTAAATCACTGAGGGTCAACACTTCAGTTATGTTGTACTTAAATTCAGCAGAAAAAAATACTTTGAAGTCTGCAGTGTCAAACATGTGAAAGATAGACTGATTTAAGATTACATATATATCAAGATTAAATTCTTTCCATTCCCGTCCTTCATTTCCACCAACTTGGTATTTCTCAAGAAATAACCTAATTAAAAGATTCAGAAGCTGGTCTTCTCTCAAGAAAATGAGTAACTAATTTAGACATTCTTTCCTCTGCCCTTACAGTAATCTTACAGCTTTGCCACTCTTCACATGCTTAAATTAAGTTTTTTGCCTTTTTTCCTCTTACCATGAAACAAGAGGAACAGTTACAATTTCCACTGTAAAGCATGTGTGAGAGCTAAGGACAACAAGCATGACAGATGAGCCAGGTATTACTTGTACCATCTCACCACTAGTCTGAATTCAGTTTGGGCTCCCCATACAAAGCGAATTGGGCCTTCCAGGTAAAACTGAATCCAAACTGAATTTTTACCTGGAGACTTTTTAGAATCAAAATTGGTGCAATTTTTCTTTCAGAGCAGGGCAAGGAAAAGTACCCATGAAGATAGCAAGATACTGGAAAAAAAATCTAAGCTCACAAACTTTCATTTTGTTCTGAAACGTGAAACCACAACTGGTTCTGCAAAAGTTGATGGCAGACGATCCCACTATCAAATGGTGACAGTGGGAGTAACCTTCAGTGTTACTGCTGAACATTATACTACAAAATTGGCACATTCTGTAATACAGACACTATCCTACAAGCTAAATATGATATAGCTAGAAGGTGTCATGCTGCTACATTTTGTTGTTTATTTAATCCAAGTTAGAAAGTAAGAAATTATTAAGTAGTCCTACATGAAAGGAAAGAAAATTATTCAACAAAATTAACTACTCAATTCCTAAGAGGAAACACATACAGGAAAATACAACTGGTCTGTAGGTAAAAAAAAAAAATTCCATTAAAAAGGGCCAGTTCTATCAGGAGAAAATGTACTTTAGACCTGAATAAAGACTGGTTTTCCTGTTCTTTCACTCACCTCTTCTAATTATCTTTGCTTAACTCACTTTCCATTATGTCACTTAGGTCAACAATTTTCTTCATATTACACAACAACACAAAATTAATTTGGAGGACATGATTCTAACAACTACAAGTGAACTAATGAGTGGTCAAGAAAAATTATGCTAGAGTGGAGACAAAGAAAAAAAAAAGATAACTGATTTTTATTTTGTTTTTCCTTAAATGATTTTCTCTCTACAATGTTTGTCCTTGGGTAATTCTAGATCTTCCCCTGCTCGGGGACAGCTGCATAGCTTGGGCAAGATAGACAGTCATGCTAATCAGACATGTAAAGAGATTTGTAAACCCAGCACAACTGCACTGAAACAGATAAGCAGCAAAGGTATAATGCCAGGCATAGAAATAATAACTGACAGCCTATTAATACAGATGCTGCAATGTTAGTTATACACACCTCTATATTGCCAAGTAAATAAATGTGACAGAAAACACAGTTGTTGGTATACTGAGAGAAGAGAAGCTTGCATTAGTGGCTGGTAAGCAGACATTCAGCATGAATACTGACAGTACATACTTCATTGCAATACTCAACAAACTTGCCAACATCTCCTCCACCAAATTACACTCTCTGAGGAGTGAAAATGAAAAAAAAAAACCAGTAGTAGCTGATCGGCATTTCTGAGGTGCTGAATGACCCTCCTGGGTTCTCATAATAAGGGTTTGGCAATATATGTATGTCTTATACATTTTTTAAAGTACAAATCTTTTTTCACATATAGGTGCCTTATATAAAAAATAAGGCATGTATGATTTCTGTAAATCATAAGTAATCATAAGTAATTTCAGTGCTATTATATAGGTATACTCCACTTTCAATACTTGCTGGTAAGCCATTACATTAAATAGGAGATAAATTTAAAAACAGGAAAAACAAGCAAGAAACAAATTATCAAATAACCTTCAGCAAAAAAAAAAAAAATCAAGAAAAGGGTGCTTAAGCAAACTGCTATAAACTACTAATTGTGAGTTACACAATTTATACATATTCTCCAAAGTTGAGGCCTGAAGACATGAAATACAGTGAATTGTTAAAAACCTTGTCCATGGAGAAGTGTTATGCCATTCACAGGGCAATTAGAAAAGATAAAAGCACTGCAGAACAGACCCAGCCAATAATTTAAGGATATTTGAGCTAAACAAAACCTAACAACATATGTGAGAGAATGCCTAACTTAAGTGTGCCTTTTTGCATTTGGTTCTGTTTTGTTTGCCTGTGATTTTTTGGTTTTTGTGTTTTTTAAAGAAGACAACTTTATTTAGCAACTTGAGATACATATTATATCCACCTGTAAAATAACTGCTGCTAGTTCCTTCAACCAGTTACTGGTCAAACACCCTGACAGGACATGTGAGTCAAACAATGCTAAATTATGTTTATATTGCAGGGAACAAAACCAGAAAAATAACTAAAGGCAAGACCTCACAATGCACAGCGTTCATCTGCAAGATGAATAGAAGAAATTTCTGCTCTTGCAGTTCTGATCACTTCTTTCTCAACACTTCACACAACACAACATGCCTCCCACTTAAGCCAGCATGATGATTCAAGGTGCTACACTCTGAACCACATCAGAGAAATGATCCAGTTAAAAATTTCAGAAATTAAGATTCACAGAAGATTAAACAATATAAGTCTGGTTTGCTAGATTCAGCTGCACTCTCAGTTTCCCTTGTGACAAGTCATACTCCTAAAGCCTCCTCTAACATAAGCACCAGCACTCTTCCAATCGTGGTGTTCAGAAAGTCAGTCTTAACGAAAACACCCTCCAAAACCAGCAATCAATTTTAAGGGAGCTTCCCATAATGAACTCGCCAGAAGTGTGCAGCAACACCATTGCCAGTGTAAGAAAGGAGGTAGTAAGTATGGCACCACAGCAACCTAGACTTCAATCAATTAGAAGTGTGCTCAAAAGCTTTTTCCCTTTGGTTTTAAAATGAAATTTGAATCCCTGGCACAATCCCAGCATGCTCCCACATTCAGCAGCACTGGCCAAATGGTGAAAGTGGAATTGTACAGAATAAGAGAGAAACAGAAGGGAGGAGGACCTGCAATTAGTATTGCCACCTGAAGGCTTCTGATAACAAGTTTTGGGCACAGGGTATTTCTGAACTCAAGAGTTGCCCTCAGAAATAACAGAAGCAAAATTTGACTCTTGAGGGTGAATTTAATACGGCTACTAGTGTCCTGGAGTCAAGGCTCATGCCTAATTTCCAAATAAATTGAAGTGGGCTGCAATACTTCAGACAGAGGCTGAAAGACCTATTTAATAAAGGAAAAATGCACAAATACCACATACTTTTAAACAAATTGGATATACCTACAACTGAAACATGCATTCAAAATCTTTAGAGATTAAAAGAAATGTGAAGTGTGACCATGGATTTCCCCTCATTTACTCCCCTCAAGAGAGAGCTGCAGTCCTTGCAGCAGAGAGGACACTTACACAATGTATACTCTTCAAGGGACATTTACTTGAGTGGCAACAAAGGTGTCTCATTAATGATATTCAAACATCTTCAAGGGAGGAAGCCCCAGCTTTTACCATCTCTTTTGCATTGAACTGACTGCACTGACATTGCCTGTAATCACAGAGTAATTTCTTTCCCGTAAGAAGCTTCTGCAGTCTGCAAACATCCCTTGAGCCTGCAGCAGTTACAGCTAGTTCCTAATTATCCCCAATATTTGCCCACAAGCTCTTTGAATACTTTCTTATGAACATATACTGAAGTTTTGATATCCTCCCCCAGAATCCCAATGCACCTTCCCATGTGACACATGCACTGCAACACCAAAAACAGAAAAAAAAAATCTTCCTAAAATTTAGGAAAGTCTAATAAACAGGAATTATTTCTGCTGGACAGAAAAATGTATTTCAGTCTGTGGAGCAGTTTGAATGCAATGTCTTGCAGCAGGGAAGGAGGCTGAGTCAGCCTGCTGGGAGGGAGCTCCTGGTGATGCTCACAAGCTGCATCATAGGTATGAAGTGGGTTGTAGGTATGAGATTCCCTTCCATGTGGACTTCTGCTCCCCACAGGCTGCTTGATTTGAGCTGTGAAGCAAGGTACCTCTCACACAGAGAACTTTCAATTGATTGGGTTAAAGGCAAGATTTGCAGTCTTGAAAGCGCTCTGGTTTCTCAGTTGTTTACTTCAGGATCAAGAACTTGAATCTAGTACTGACTGTCCCTCAAACATTACCCAACTGCATGCCCAAACTGCAAAGATTTTTGCCCGTTTTGGAGGACTTGCACTCTCCTCACAAACACTGTTTTCAGAGGTCAAGGTGCAGAGGAGGGATATTGTTGCCCTCACAATAGAGATGCAAAGATAAGGAATGGCTTAATCTCATCCCCATACCCATCCCCTTCTGCTACATGTTCCATATTGTTTTCCTCAATGGTCAGGAAGGTCTCTGAGTTAAAAGAGGAATATAATAACATAAAGGCAGACAGACTCAAAGAGTGGTTAGTTTTAGAGGCAGCCTTGACAAGTGAAAGTCATTGAAGAAGCTTTTAAAAAAGACAGAAGCTTTAAATGAACGCTTACAGTGGAAGTGGAGTGAACTGTTTCATTAGCAAAACTCAGAGGGCATGAGATCAGCTGCATACATATGTGCATAGTAAGGTGCATGACTGTCTGCATTAATATGTCAAATATTGACCAGACAACTGTGCAGACAAGTAAGAAGGCCAGGAAGAAACCGATGTCCTCTGTACAAAGTCATGTTCCTGTAGGTAAGCTGAAGGCATATCTGGACCTAAGTAAATTATCCCAGTTGTCTTGTGTCCAAGTAGTTTTACTTCTTAGAGGTCTTTACACTGGATTTGCTGTACATATACGCTCCTTCCTCTATACATACATATTTGATAGATCATGGAAGACTGGTGACTGACTGGAGAAAGGGGAACA
>VZTY01030002.1:3941-18071 GCA_013400935.1 Turnix velox | reverse complement strand
TCAAGAGTTGTTGAGGGTCAAGAGTTGTTGAGGGTCAAGAGTTGTTGAGGGTCAAGAGTTGTTGAGGGTCAAGAGTTGTTGAGGGTCAAGAGTGGAGACAAGGGTAGGTTGACCCACCCACCTGCCTTCCTCTTGCGCATGACCAGGCTGGGGTCATTAAGAACTTGTTCCTCATCATCATGGTTGATGACTTTGCACTGACGAAGGTAAGGTGTCAGACGGGAAGGATCTATCACAGAGATCAACTTCACCCTGAAGTTCTCCAGGTTATTCCAACACGCCTCATCCTTATCTTCTTCCAACATGCTGGGGAAGTACTAGTGAGGAGTGTTGTCCTGTCCTGCTGAAAAATCAACCTAGAAAACAAACAAGTGTCCTAAAGTGGTAGTGAAACTAAACTGAGAATGGAAAAGTGTCTTAGATACAGGAACACATCCCCAACGTGGTCTTTTTCACCTGCAGAACAGGGTGATTTGCTGGAGTCAGCCCTGAAAGAGTGGAGGAATCAGCAGCAGTGAGGTCAGCTCTGATGCTGCAACCACGGAGGAGAGTTGACACAAAATTCTGAGAAAACAGAAGTCACCAAAGCTTGATGACTTCCCTCCCACCAGCTGAACGTCTCCCATATCCCACCACAAGAGCAAAGTGAAACCAGAAACCAGACACAGGTCCGCTGGTGGTAGGCAAGTTTGGGAGAGCTCCACGAACAGAGGAAAATCCAACTAGCCCTAAAATCCCAAAAAAATGCTGTCAGATCTCCTTGACTGCACCATGATGCCCAGGTATGCTTAGAAAATCCAACTAATCCTAAATTCTCAACAGTGGAACCCAAAAAAATGCTGATAGATCTCCCTGACTGTACTGGGATGCCCAGATATACTTAGAAAATCCAAATAACCCTAAAATCCCAACTGTGGACCCCTAAAAAAATGCTCTCAGATCTCCTGACTGCACTGTGATGCCCAGCTATGCTTAGAAAACCCAATTAACCCTGAATTCCCAACAGTGGAACCCCAAAAATGCTGTCAGATCTCCCTGACTACACCATGATGCCCAGCTGTGCTTTGAATTAAATCTTTAATCCCCATAAACAGCATTAAAAGGGTAGAAGACACCAAAGGATAAGCTGAGGGGCAAACCACAACTTTCCCATTTGAAAGTGAGAATCCTCCGAAGAAGTGAAAACATTTTTAAAGCTCTCTTAATTAGCTGTTTCTTCTGCTTTGTGAGCAATTTACTCTCTTCCTCCTTTACCAGCAATTAAGAGACCCCCAAGTTCTGCCTCATCACAGCCACTCAATCTAAAAACCAAAAAAAAAGCAACCCCACTGATGAAAAGTGTGAGTTTGGGAGAATGCTGAGGTTACCACTTATCTGCTCCCCCAAAAAGACCCTGCTGATAGCCACAGGCTGAGAAAAAAAAGCACTTCTTTCTCCTCAGAGCTACAAAATATATTTTTTAAAGTTCCCATTCTGCATCCCAATGACTAACCTGAGCCTGTGCAGTGAAAAGCCTCCTTGTTCTGTTCTAGGAATTCTGGTTGTTGTCCTGCCTCTGAGAAAACTTGTCTTGGGTGCAGCCTCCCTTCATGTTCTCCCTCATTTCAGGAGCAAAAGTGGCTTGAGAAAATGAAGAAAAAAAAAGGGAAACTACTCAGTGACACTCTGAGACAGGAAAGGGAAGGGGAGAGGAGGGGAAGTTTAAAAAAGAGGGGGAGAACCCAGACTGGACAATGTGGGTGGAGAAAAATATTAGTCACGTTATGTACACTCTGAATTTTGGCTCATTCTGGGTTTGTTTTCCAGCTGTACCATTGAAGGATCAAGCTTGAGTCCAGAAATTTCTAGTTTTAAGTCAGAAAGAGTTAAAAAAAAAAAAAATGAAGAGTAGAGGGGACAAAACAAACCAGAGTTAGAAGGAAGAAGTTTTTCCAAAAGCCTTTCAGTTGTTAATATCTTTGCACAGAGAAGCCAGAGGCAGAAAGAACTCTTGGTTCATAATTGAGTTGAAAAGGATGATTTCTATAATGATATCTCTAATTTGGGGTGTCCTGAAGCTTCAAGCAGAATTATGCTGAATTATCAATTCAGTCTTTTGAGGGAAAAAAAAAGAGCCAGGACTTGGCAAAGCAAGGAACATAACCCACAATTCCCTAATTACAGGCTGTGGCTCTCAGGGTAATTAAAGGAACAGTGTAGCCAGCAGCATTGTGATGATGTTCAGCAGCAACATCCCACCTCTCTGCCTTCCCCCAGACCTGGAATTGCAACAAAAAAGCTTCACCACCAGAATTGGGTTAAAAAAGCCTGGGGAGAAGACACAGGCTCTGATACCATAGCAGCATGACACATTTTCCCATTAGCTTCCCACTCTGCTCTTTGTTCTGCTTTCTAAGTTTCTAGAGTTTGTCCCTGTTATCATGACAGAGATGCTCAGAGATTCTTTAAAGCCTGTGCTTTTCAGGCATTGATTTAGCTTTCTGTTAAAAACAGACCTCAGTATTAGCTCTGCCCTTGGCTGAAGATTAATTATTAGAGTTTTTGCTGATCTATCCTCAGGAGTTTCTGATCTCTAGTAACAGATTAATCCTGAAAACCAACAAAGACAGCTTCTGGGTGAATGCAGTAAGACATAAGTTCATCTCAAGGAGGATTTGCAAAGGGAAACAATCAGATGTGAGCTCTAATTCAGATCCCATTTACCACCAGTTCCTCCCAGTAACAGCCCTGGGGGTAAACTGCACACAGAGCTGCAGGGCAGAGCTTCTGCCACATCTCAGTCCTGAAAAAAAACCATTATCTCAAATGGCTTATGGAAAATATCATTGATATTTATAAATATGGAAAGGGTGAGTGTCAGGAGGATGGAACCAGGATCTTATCCAATGACAGGACAAGGGGCAATGGGTGCAAGCTGGAACACAGGAGGTTCCACAGAAAGATGAGGAAGAACTTTGTCAGGGTGAGGGTGAGAGAAGAGTGTCCCAGGCTGCCCAGAGAGGGTGTGGGGTCTCCTTTCCTGGAGACATTCAAACCCCACCTGGACACCTTCCTGTGGGACCTGATCTGGGTGTTTCTGCTCCACCAGGGCGATGGGACAAGATGATCTCTTGTGGTCCCTTCCAATCCCTGATATTTTGGGATTTTGTAATGTCTTAACACCCTTTTACTGACACCTACCATCCCCAGCTCTACCTAAAGGGTAGAAGAGCTACAAGTCCCAGTGCTCTCAACTCACCACTATGCTCAGGGGAAGCTCAAGCAGGGCAGGGAATGAAACTTCTCTGCAGCTCTCTCTCACTAAAGT
Organism: Turnix velox; assembly: GCA_013400935.1. Classification (NCBI taxonomy): domain Eukaryota; kingdom Metazoa; phylum Chordata; class Aves; order Charadriiformes; family Turnicidae; genus Turnix; species Turnix velox. The sequence continues at coordinate 14,764 of VZTY01030002.1, read as the reverse complement.
TGAATAGCTTGGACTCAGCAAGCTCTGCAACCTCTCTGCAAGACAGAAATTGCTGGTTTATGAAGGAAGAAATGAGGTTTTGTTGAATGACTTGAGAAGCATCAAGGAAGACCCCAAACCTCATTCAGCCATGCCCTTCAAGCCACAAACATCTTCATTTTTCACATTCTCCCTCATTAGCGATCACCCTCATACACAGGTTATTAAAAGTCAGTTTTTAGCAGAAAGAAACCACACAGAATACACCAGTAATTTTTTTTTAAGTGAGAAAAATAAAGCATCTGTATTTCAACAAATACTCAAGGACTCATTTTGATACAAAATTAACCTGCTGCTTACTCAGCAGTGCTCAGTCAGTCGCTTACCAAGCAAACCCACTGTCACAGCACAGGATAAAAGCAGCCAGGGAACAACATGGATAAACATTCACATAAATAGGGTCCAAAAAAAAGAGAAATAAATAAAACCACCATTGCTGGTGGCCACAGATCTCCAACAATCCCCCCTTCTCCAACATTCACAGCAGCTGCTGGTTTGAATAGGGAATGGATTGGACTGAAGGATTTCCCTCTCCAGCCATTTTTATTTCATTTTTTCAACTTCTCTAAAGATGCAGATTCAGGTGGAAAAACCAGGAGGACCCCTTTCCTCTTCCCCAGGTCCATCCAGTCCATGTGTTGGAAATGTTACAAGTGATCAGTGCAAAGAATATCTCCCACCACAGTGCAAGAAGTTAGAACCTCATCCTGTAACAAAACACAAACACCTCTTATTAGTCACAGGTTTGTTGTTTTATTTTTTTATAAAGCAGCTGATTTGGAGTTTCTAAAAACATTATTAAACTAAAAGCCTTAGTTTATGATCAGTGGGTGGCTGTAGAACTCTGCCTTAAGGGAATGAAAGTCAAGACAACCTTAGTCCTCCCCATTCTAAGCTCTACTACAGCTGCATTTCAGCTTCTCAGGCAAGAATTGTAAGACTTACCAAGTAGCTACTAACACTTTTCTTTCTCACATCCTCTTCCTTTTCCTGATGCGGGAGCTTCTCCTGATTTGAGGAGCACTGGCATCAGCCTCAGCAGTGCAGGAGTCCAAGACAGACTGTGCAGCCATCTCATCAGCTCCCACACCCTGCAAGACAAGCAGAAGAGACCATGAACACCCCAAGAGCTGGTATGATTTCAAAATAATCCACAAAAATAAACAAAACTTTTTCAGTGAGGGTGAGAGAAGAGTGTCCCAGGCTGCCCACAGAGGGTGTGGGGTCTCCTTCTCTGGAGACATTCAAACCCCACCTGGACACCTTCCTGTGGGACCTGATCTGGGTGTTTCTGCTCCAGCAGGGGGATGGGACTAGATGACCTCTTGAGGTCCCTTCCAACCCAGATTTCTAGGATTCAGCCATCATTTTTTAAGGCTTTGACATCCACTTGTGGAAACTTAAATTTCAGGCTTTTATACCCTTGAGAAAACTCATGGTTCCTCAGTACAAAACCATCCTTATTCAAAGGGGCCAGATTTTATGCCATATTTCAGAACAATGGGAGGTTTCACCCTGAATTCCAGCAAGAACAGCATGTAGCTGGCAGTTAATTTCTCCTTTTAGTCCCCAGAACCTTTGTCTCACCTCATTTTGTCCATCTTTGTCTCCAGGCTCATCACCCACTGTCCCATCCAACCCACAACTCTCTTCCTCAGGTGCATCCTTCTCATTCCACCACTCCTCTTCATCACTCTCCTCATATCTTCTCCTGCTGCCTGACAGAGTTGTTGTCACTTTTGGAGGAGGCAGAGTTGCAAGCAGAGCTGGGAGTGTGAAAGCTGCTAAAAACCTGGCTTTCAGCAGGAGGTAAGCAGGGTTATCACCCAGTTTCTGCTGCACCAGCTCCCCGATAGCCTGAAAATTAACCCCAGTGCCCTCCTCCTGCCTGGCATCAGGGGGCAGGAGAGATGCTGCTTGCTTTTCTAGAGCTGCTTTCTGCAGGAGCAGCCTGGAGAGGGTTTTGATGTTGCCCAGGAAAGGGGGCAAATAAGGCAGCCTGGTTTGCAGTGGGGGTACCTGCACACCTTGCCTCCCCCTCATCCACTCCCTCACCACTGCCTCATCCTCCAGGGAAATCAGACTGAAGTCAAGCAGGTTCTTTCCTGCAGAAGAAGTGGTTGGCCGGGGTGGACCTTCTGCAGGCTGCTCAGATGGAGGTTTAGAGGCAATGGGTGTGTTTTTTGATGCTCCTGCAGCACAGCCAGAGTTCCCTGGGACATTGTTTTGGGAAGCTGGATCTTCTGACTGGAGCACAGGACCTTTTGTGGCAATGCTTGGATTGGAAGATGATCCACTGTTTGTACTGGAGTCATGGCTTTTTCCCAAACCAGTAAGACTTGACACACACTGGGAAACAGCCCCCTGAGAGTTTGTAGGTAGCTGTGTGTGGGGCAGCACAACGTGTGGGGTTGGTCCTTCAGCTGGCAGAGCTGCAGAGGACTCGGAAGCCTTGGAGATGCCCTCTGAGCAAGCAGAAACACTGGATGTGGTGCTCTTAGGACTTGCTGAGGTGACAGGCAAGGGAACAATGGAAGGAGGAGCTGTGTTTTCCACAGGCACCCCCTCTGCTAACTGGGCACTTGGTGCTTGTGTCTCTGCACCACTGGGTTGAGGTGTATTTGCTCCAGCTGTTGCAGAAGGTCCTCCTAAGCTGGAGACACTGCCATTAGAAGTCACAGCTGTCCGAGTCTGACCTTTCACTGTAGCAACAGGCAGTCCTTGGGGAACACCCAGCATGGTCTGTAGAGCAGTGGGGAGCAAAGCCTGAGGTGCTAGAACCCAAGTGAAGCTGGGAACCAAATGTGAACCACCTTGTGGAGCTACAAGAGCAGGCAACAGGTTGACTGGTCCCTGCTGTGGTCCTTTGCTGTTCAGCTCACGGGTAACTGGTGTGGAGAGAGACAAGTTGGTGGTGCCAGACTCAACACCAACAGGCACCACAGTGATCTGCTGTGGCACCAAAGCTTGGTTTTGCACCACTGCTGAAGCTGAGCTCCCTGATGGGACCTGACCATTGCACCCTCCTTGATCTGGGGGCTTCTCTGCTGCTGCTGCTGGGTTTGTGCCTGGAAAAGCTCCTCCTCCAGGGCTACTTTCGTTTAGTTCATTAGTGGATTGTGAGGAACCAGGGTTTCCCCCAGTTTCTGGCACTGGTGAGGAATGGTTTTCAAGCACAACAGAGGTGGAAGTCGAAGCTGCAAGAGAAGTGGATGCTGGAGGAGCACGCTGAGCCTGGTTACTGGCACAACCAGCTGCTGCAGGCTGGCTCCCTGCTTGGGCAGAAGGAATGACAGGCTGGGGTGGGTGCTGGATTATCAGAGGCCCTGAAACCAGCATCTGTGGGGCAACAAACACTGTCCTCTGCACAGCTTTCTTAGCTTGGGATTCTCTCAGCCGCTTCTCTTTCAGCAGCTCTGAGACAGTTTTGGGTTTCTGCCTTTGCCCTGGGGCTGGAGGAGCTGCCTGGGTGTCAGCAGCACTGCTCTCCTGGCCAGAAGTCTCTGGTGCTTTTAAGGGAAGAGGTCTCTTGACAGTATTCCTTGGGACACCTCTTTGTGAGCTCTTCTGACTAGAAAGTTGTGATGAATTTCCTGAAGATAAAGCAGAAAACAAGAAAATAATTAAAAAGATTGGATTTCCAAATTAATTTCTTAGCTATTAAGCACCAGGTATCTACAGAAGTGCAGCAAAATCCCTGTGAGTTCCTACACACCACAGTCTTCATATCTCTGATCTTTAAGGTCCCTTCCAACCCAAACTATTCTATCATCCTTCAGAAAACTTACTGCTTGGTCAGTAATGATTTATTTTTCCCCAAAAAAAGTTAGAGATTGGCTTGGAACACACCTCAACACCACACACAAGGACCTGTTCCCCAAACTTCACACCAGTCAGGATGACAACAACAAGCTGGGACTCTGGTCACTGCCAGCATCTTGCTGGAGAACAGTGTGACAGCAAAACCCTACAGAACTGGTGACCCAGTGCCTCTGGTCCCTCCAGCCCTTTAGTATTTTTTCCCAGTCCTTACCAAAGAGTTTCATATTTAATCAGTAACTCAAAGATGCAAAAGTTAGCAAAAATGAACCTGAGTTTTGTTTAAAAAGTTCACCTTCAGTTGAATTGGTCATTAATGTAACAACAAATTAAATGAAAGTTCTTGCAAGTCATAAAAATGTTCTGGTAGGTACCTGAAGAAGTCTCTGCAGTTTGGGAAGCCTGTAAAAATAAAAATTAAATTTAATTAGAATTATGAAGTATCTAAAGGACATTAAAACTGCACAGAAGTGAATCAAACCCACATCTGGCAACACAAGCAGCCACAAGGACAGCACTTTATTATGGTCCTGAACCAGAAGGAACTGGTAAAAAAAAAAGACATGAGTGATACCTGAGGCCTTCTTGCCTTAAGAAGCTCCTCCTGCTTTAGCCTTCTCTCACGAATAATCTTCATGCAGCCATTGGTGTCGATCTGAAAGAGCTGCAAGACGAGAATTTCATTATAATTCGAGAACAAAAGGGTAGAACAATAGCGACAATACAAGATAAGTGGGAGAAGCTTTCACATGAAAAGATTCTGGGGACATTTTTATACCCAGAGAAAAAAAATCCTGACAGGATTAGCTTTTGGATGCAGAATTTAATTCACATACAAGCCAAGAGGTCAGACTAATCCTCATCAGACAATTGATTTGCAGAATAGATGATTTATTTAATTATCAAATGCTGAAATAAGAGATTATCATTGTTTGAAAGCAGATTAATTCGACTAAAACCCACCTGAAGGAAAAGTGTGAAGAGTGGAGTGCTGGAGAGACTCATCGACTTAATCTTCTCTTGAATAGAACCAGCTACAAAAGAACCCAACATCAAAATCAGCTTAAAAAAAACAACAGAAAATAGAGACAAAAAGGAGGAAATGATGGGTCATCAGTACCTTTTGTGTAACGAAAATCCATCTTCCCAGCCTGGAAGGAGCAGGGCAGCAGCACGTTGCCCACCCAAGGTGTCACTGCCATGAGGAGCTTTCTGTCAAGGTTCAACCTCCTCAAACGTTCTCTTTCTTGACGCCAGGATTTCTGTGTCATGTTCTGCTGCCCCTGAAGCTTCTGGCCAGAGGAACTCATGGTGATAGAAGGTTTTGATACCTTTGATTGCTGTGCATGAAAAAAAACCACAATTAGAATTACAATTAGGAAGGTTCTGTTGTAGTCATGAGACAAACTATTCTCAGGGCAGTGATATAATAAATAGATTAATAATAGATATAATTCTTCTTGGGAATACAGTTCAAGAAGGTGTAATTTTATTTAAAAAAAAAACACTTTCCAGTGTTCACATCACAACATCAAACAAGACAGAAGAGGCACTCACAAGTTTCCTCTGAAACCACGTGTTGTATCTTAATATTCTCCTCATTTCCTCCAGGCTGACCCGCAGCACTTGCTTCCCACACCTAGAAGCCTTAAAAAGAAAGCAAAGAAAAGATAAAATGGAATTATTTACATTGAATGAGTGCTAGAAGAGCTTGTACTGCTTCAAGTAGGCAACCAGGAGTGAAAACTCAGCTCAGAATTAGATGCAGGTGTAGCAGTAACTTAATTTCTCCAAAGTAAACCATTATGGGCTAGTGACCAGGGTAGAGATACCACCATTGGGTAATTCTGTTATGAAGGTCCAAAAAAAAGGCATTTCTGGCACTATGTGTGGGCAAACGCAGGTATTTTCTAGGAAAGGCTTGAGGAGGCAGAGCTAGAAATTCCTATTTGATCCCACAGCTCAGTTTCCAACAGCACCCCCCAATGGCACGGCGAAAATACAGCCAAAAGAGGCTGGTTTTAACCCATCACGTCTTCTCTTCACTGCAGCTGCTGGTCCTGCCTGATCTGAAATCCAAGGACAACCTGAGAAACCCAGGATTTACCTTGTTGATCACTTCTTCTGGATTCTTCACAACAATATCCGTTGAATATGGCCGTGCAATGCCTCTCAGGAGGGTGTTCAGCTCTGTGGATTGATCAGCAGCTCCATCACTTGGAACATCACTGCCACTCGCTTGTGAGAAGAGGAATGGAGTTTGGTACCTCCCTCGGATTGAGTCCTGTGAGTCTGTCTGTGTTGGGATCCATAAATCAATGCTGGGACATTCCCACTCCTCCTCTCTTGGTGTCTCCTCCTCGCTTGTCACCTTCTCCTCCTCCTCTGAGCTGTCTGATAAATCCAGTTCCACATCTTCACTGCTGCTCTCTGAAGAGCTGGAACTCTCTTCCACAGGTCGGCGTTTTGTTGGCTTAGATCTTTTCTTCTCAGTCAAAAAAAAAGACAAGATTTAATTCACTCTTGACTGGCACATCTTTCAAACCAGTAAATTAAAAAGTTTTAAGGAGCAGTACAGTAAGGTGGGACTTCCAAATGGATGGTTCCTCTTCTGTTAAGATTAACTAAACTCAGTACAATTAACAATGCCTTTGACACAGGTTTTTGTTCATTTAGATCCTTGTAGCCAAAAGGAAAAGCTACAGATAGAGAGAAATCTGTGTTAAGAACTGGTGTATGTACAAGTAAAAACTAAACACAGTGCTCCAACCCATAAATTTGGGTTTTCATCAACCTTTCTCTAGGCCAGGGGCTTTATAAAATGGAACTTAGACCTTTTAACACAGCCAGTTTCTGGAGTTCCTGGTACAAAGGTGACAACTCATGAAGCACATACATGAAAATTAAGGTACCCTTGCAGGAAATATTGCTTCAAGCCAATAAAGGAATCATAAATAATAACAAAATGCACAGCAAATTAACTTTAGACCTTCAGAACAAAGGCTGCTTTAAGATATAAAAAAATTAAAGCCATAAACATCCACAAAAAAACCTCAATTGTGTGAAATCAACATCAATTTGTGCACTGATTTCACAGATTTCTGCTTTTAGTTTAGAAAATCTTAATTACAATTAAGATTGTAATTTTATACAATACCTTCGAGCCAATCATGAGTTTCCACTTGCTCAGACACTGGGAACCAGTCCGATGTGGCAACTCTGAAGCTATTTTGCTCCAGTGACCTAAAACAAGATGCAGAGCAGAGCTCAAACTGAGCAAAAGGTCCTTCAGTGCACAACTTTTTCATACATTTCTTTGTAAAAGAGACAGAGTGGATGAATGGATCTCAAAAGCTTAACTTTTATGAGGATTTTTCATTTCTACTCAGCTGAAGTTAGAAAATGGAACAAATCACAGAATGCTAAGGGTTGGAAAGGATCTGGAGAGGAGCAAGGATTGAATTAGAAGGAGAGAAAACTGAAACGATGAAATCTTAAATAATGCTTGATTTCTCTAAAGACTGAGCCACAGAAGCACTTACCCAGGCCATGCTTTTCAACCAGTTCAATCAGCTGCTCCTCTTCCTCTAAACTCCACTTGCCTTTCTTGACATCACAGTGCAATGCTTTTAAGTACCTTCCAAATGAAAACATTACAAGTAAGGAATATTTATAACCTTTCTTTTGCATAATCCATGGCTGAACAAACCCAGCATTCCTTCCCTTTGTCCAAGGGACAACTCTCTCCATACAGCACAGCTAAAATCTCTTCATTCTCAAATACATCAGGGCACATAATTAAAAATTATAACAAGCAGATGTAAAATGGGTCAGTGAAATTAGGACGTGCTGTACTCTGAATCTACTAAAGTTGGGTCCAAGGCTTAAAATTACTCAGTTACAAGAAGTCACTGACAAGATCATTGTCAGCAACATCCATGGATGACAACCTTCCTTCCCTACAGTCACTGGGGCACACTTAATGCCCTCTTTTCTTTGCTTTATTTTGAACAAAATCCTTCCCAGCTTCTGGGAAACTCTATTTCCACCTCCATGATGGCAAAGGAAGGATTGTGTGGAAACAATATCAGTGATAGTATTTGGACTATAATCACTCTTTTCAAAACAATCCTACAGTGCCACTTTAGGATGAAAAGAAGTGAGNACAGCTAAAATCTCTTCATTCTCATTCTTCATTCTGGATGACATTTAAAGGTCCTTCCCAACTCAACAATTCTATGACACTGGCGTAATTAAATGAAATATATGAATAATTGAAGTTCCATCTTTGTAATAAAACTGAAAACACAAATGCTACATCAAGCACTCACCTGTCTCTGCACTGAGCATCGCTCCTCCCTGGCACTTCTGTCCTGATTTTGTACCAGTCCCGTTCTCCATATTTCCTCACTGCAGCCAACAGCATCTGTGTTAATCACACACAGCAAGGAGTGAAATTCTCATCAGTAATTATCTTTAATTGGCCTGAGACAGAAGCACTTCTATTTAGCACCACTGTGTGACAATTCTGAATAGAATCAGAGTTGGAAGGGCCCTTCCAAGGCCATCTAATCCAACCCCTGCAGTGACAGGGACATCCTGCACTAGATGAGGTTGCTCAGAACCTCAGCAAGCCTGGCCTTGGATGTCTCCGGGCTTGATGGGGCCATCACTATCTCCCCTGGGCAACCTCATACAGTATCTCACCACCCTCATGGTGAAGAATTTCCTCCTCATGTCCCATCTAACCCTGCCCTGCTCTAGTTTCAAACTATTTCCCCTCATCCTGTGGCTCCCTGCCCTGCCAAACAGCCCCTCCCCAGCTTTCCTGGAGCCCCTTCAGGCACTGGGAGGCTGCTCAGAAGTTTCTTGGGGATCCTTCTCTTCTCCAGCCTCAACAGCCCCAGCTCTCTCAGCCTGTCCTCAGAGCAGAGGTGGCTCCAGCCCTCACATCATCCTGGTGGCCTTCTCCAGACCCTCTCCAACATCTCCATGTCCCTCTTGTGCTGAGGGCTCCAGAGCTGGACACAATAACTCCAGGTGAAGTATCAAAGAGCAAAGTAGATGAGCAGAATCATCTCTCAACCAGCTGGCTCTTAAACCTACAGCACCCAGTATCACCAGTTTCCTGTCCAAATGCCAACAGGCCAAACTCTGCTCAGTTTCACAGATAAAAACTAAGGCTTCTTGACTTGTGAGCTCTGTCTCAGACCATTTTACATCCATCTCAGATGAACACAGGCAGCAACATCATCTCAGCAATCTAAACTCCTCACACCCTGCAATGCTAGACCTCAGAGAAAAGAACTTACAGCATCTTCCTCTGGTGTCCAGGCTCCTTTCTTCAAACTGGGGTCCACACTCTTGGTCCAACGGTAAATCAGCTGAGCAGAATCTCTTCCTTCCATGTAATAAGCAACTGGAAACACAAAGAAGTATTTAAAAATCTGATGCAAACAATGTTTCTTGATTTATTTCCATTTAGTGAAGAGATTTTCATCAGATCACCTACTTTTCTTGTATGGGATATGGCTTCCTACTCTCATCTCCTGAACCAGCTCAAGAAGCATCTGGTCTTCACTTTTGGTCCATTCTTTCCTTTTCAGATCTTTGTTATAGACTTGATATTTCTGCAAGCACTGGAAAGGTGTCCTGTTGGTCTTAATACAATGTAAAAACAGAGAGAGATACACACAGCTAGTTATTAACAAGGACAAAAAGCAAGAGGGAAAGGCTAAAAGCACCATTTTTGGTACCATTTTTAAATGTGTCCCAGAAAATCGATAATTAACAAGGAATTTTCTGAAAGTAACATGAGACACAGATCAGTCAGAATTAATTTCTGAGCTCAGAAGACCTTACCCCCAGCTCCTGGGCTATAGCCTGCCAGTCCAGATATCCATGGTCAGCAGCAATCTTCTTCAGTCTCTCCACTTCCTCCTCACTCCACTCCTTTTTGTTGATGCTGGGATGCTCCCAGTTTTGCCAAAACTTCCTCAGTTCTTCTGAGCTACGCTGTCCATCAAACTAAAAAGAAACAGCAAAAAATGTTCTGTGTCAGAGCTGAGACTGGAAATACCTGGGCAGACAAACACTGATGCAAGAAACTGATTTTGCATTCAAGATGTGTCTTAGTGGGTAAGTTTTCTAGAATTAAACCCCCACATTCTTATTGCTGAGTTTTCTAGAATTAAACCCCCACATTCTTATTGCTGAGTTTTCTAGAATTAAACCCTCACATTCTTATTGCTAAGTTTTCTAGAATTAAATCCTCACGTTCTTATTGCTAAGTTTTCTAGAACTAAACCCTCACATTCTTATTGCTAAGTTTTCTAGAATTAAATCCTCACGTTCTTATTGCTAAGTTTTCTAGAACTAAACCCTCACATTCTTATTGCTAAGTTTTCTAGAATTAAATCCTCACGTTCTTATTGCTAAGTTTTCTAGAACTAAACCCTCACATTCTTATTGCTAAGTTTTCTAGAATTAAATCCTCACATTCTTATTGCCAAGTTTTCTAGAATTAAATCCTCACGTTCTTATTGCTGAATCTTCTAGAATTAAACCCTCACGTTCTTATTGCTGAGTCTTCTAGAATTAAACCCTCACCTTCTTATTGCTACGTTTTCTAGAATTAAACCCCCACATTCTTATTGCTACGTTTTCTAGAATTAAACCCTCACATTCTTATTGCTAAGTTTTCTAGAATTAAACCCTCACATTCTCATTGCTAAGTTTTCTAGAATTAAATCCTCACATTCTAGTATTCTGTGATTCTCAAGAGAAGGGACACAGATATGAGAAGTAAAAAAACCATCTCCCAACTTACATGGATGTTTGAAATTTTCTCCCAGTCGTGCTCATCAAATCTGTTTCCCACTAAGTCACTTTCTGGGAGCTGGCTAAAAAAAAAAAAAAAAAAAAAAAATGAGAAAATAAAAAATTTTACAATCACTTTTCTGGGT